>NTHP01000029.1:2069148-2093660 GCA_003416845.1 Oplegnathus fasciatus
GGGGGTGGGTAGGAGGGTATGGGAGGGGGGGGTCTAAAAGTAGCTCTATCAAGTCCGGTTATCCTGCGAACAGACAGCGCCGCAGCCCGAGAGGGGATATGTGTAACCTTATCCTCCCGTTCATTAATAAAAAACGGAGTTATTATGTTGATTGGGTTTCCAGTGGAGAGCACGAGCTCAGCAGATGTAATCTCGAGAAAAGAAAGAAAGAAAAACACACACACACACACACACTTTCATTATCAGAGCAGCCTGAGCAGTCTGACTTCTTATTAGTGTTTCTCGAAAGTAACAAAGTGGAAACAATCCTCTCTGGATGAAATCAGCCACGTTTGAACATTAAACAGCTGCTTTACGCTCATAAATAGCTCAATAAAGCCTTTGTTCAAGGTGTCTGGTCTATATTCGCTCATCTAACCTCCTGCACTGTGAACAAACAAACAAAAAAAAAAAGAAACTCCAGACAGTTTTTGTATTGTTGTTTTGGAGGGGGGGAAAAAAACTTTGATGAACTCATTAAGACTTTATAGGAAACCCGAGACCTAAACGCCCAGCTACGTCGGCCAACATACACTGTTGGGTCTACCTCTTGGTGTTGTGTGCTCGCACTGAATAACTTCAAATTACTGGCCAGAATGAACACAGATTGAAATAAAGTCCCATTTATAGAGTGGTGGAAAACTGGCTCATGTGTGACAGCTTCATGTGAAAATCCAAGGACTTATCCGAGGATCATAGCGGCACACACGGGCCGGTTGGATGATGGTTTACTGATGAATTAATGATGTACTTTCCAAAAAATGCAAATTAGGGCCAAATTTCTTGTCAGAGTTGTGACTGAATTCCATGTAAGTGAACTTTACAGCCTATTTACAATTACGCACAACAAAAACCGGCTGTGCGTCCTGGAAAAAGAGGATGTTTTGGGATCTATCTATCTATGTATCTATCTATCTATCTATCTATCTATCTGTCTGTCTATCTATCTATATCTATGTATCTATCTATCTGTCTATCTATCTATCGTGTTTCACGGGAGGGAGGGAAAGAGTGATGGGAGGAAGGTGGAGGGAGGGAGAAAGAGAAGGAGCTCTGACTATTTCACGGTCTCACGCGCCATCTAGTGCACAAAGTCAAGAACTGCAGCGCTGTTAATTTGGAGCTGTAGGTCTGTTGGTGGTGTTTTAGTGGTTAGGTTTCATAGTTGCTGATTCATGGGTTAAAATGACCTATGGAGGGTTTTTTTTGATGAGATTATAATTGGAAACCACACCTTAGAGTACATTAACACTGATAAACTAGAGTTTTGCACATTTAAGGATGAGCATGTCGCCTCAAATGTGAGTCAGCTATGATTTTACCACACTGTATATGTACCGTGTTCTTTCAATTGTCCAGTGTCGCACACAGCGTGGGAGGGAAGCGACGACTCATTTGGATAGCACAGATCACTCAGCAGCTATTTGAATAGCCGGGCTTTCTGTGGCGGTGTCCGGGTTTTGGCCCGGAGGCCAGGTATAATCCTTTAGTGATGCTCATCTATTACTAAACGTGCTCTGAAACTGTGTCAGATTGAAAACAGATCTCAAGGAAGTGAGCTTCCACATGTGTCAGCCATTACTGCAGACAACTCTAATTGCCTTTTTTTTTTTAAGTGCTGCATTGTGGCACACAAGGGGTCCTCGGNNTTTTTGCTGAACGTGACAAAGCATGTTGCTGGGTAAACAGCTCCAAACGACACGGTTCTTGAGGAACTGAACAAAGACAGGATGCCCACGAGGGAGCAGCGGTAGCAGCAAGAGAACAAATGTTGCTATAGGTCATACATTTCTATTCAAATGCAGTGGGCACATTTCCCTCTTTCATCTCCCCTGTTTGATGTTTATTTTCCCTTCTAAACCAAGATATCATGCACGCCGATCGTGAAGATGAAACCATGAAGTGTGCTGACATGTGCGGGGAGGCTGGGGAGCATAATAATACTAGCCATGCTAGTCCTTTCATGCTTTAGAGAAACTTTTCAGCATCTGTCAAAGGAGGCATTTATCACTTTAATCCCCACCTGGCACAGAGAATAAACGCGAGGGTAAGTTACATATCCCCACCATGCAGCCGTGCTCTCACAGCAGAGGAACAGGTGGTCATCTAGAGACCAGAGTCCACACACTCACCTGCTCCTATTGTTCTGGGTGTTTCATGCTCTAGGTGTGTTGTCATGAATAAAGGCGTGTTTGAGCGGCGGTTTTATCTTCCTGCGCTCCACGTTAAGTGATTTACGTTCGAAGAGCTGTCATGTTCAGACGGCCATGACACAGCTGGATTGGAGGGGTGTACCTGGATTTCATTTAAAGATTATGTTTCAAACAATCAAGATAGAAGAAATGTGCTCAACCGCTTCTTTGTGTGCAAAAAACCAACTGTCACAAAGCTGCTTCAGAGGCTCCCCCCACCCAAAAAAAGTACATTTTATTCCAAACATTCCTCCATATGAGCTTCCTCCCTCGCTTTATTATTCATGCTCGTTGTGTTAACTCACAAGCCGCGCTTTTTTTTTTATTAACTGCGAAATCCAGCAGTGCACATAAAATGTTCCTTCACTGGATGTATAAAACAAGAGCAAACCGATCCGTTGTCACTTTTAGCCTCTGGTAGATAGAAGCCAGAGATTCTCCGCCAGTCCCACAGCAATTAAATGATTCATTGGCTTTATCGCATTTTAACAGGATGTTGATTGAGAGCATAAGCCATATTGATTGTCCTGATGGAAACAGGAAATCACAGAGATAGAAATAAAATCATTTGTTGTTCCCGGTGTGAGGGTACCCGGGGGAATGGCATGCAATTGCACACTGTTGAGTGGCATTACCCCAGCAACCTCCTCCCCTCCATCCTCTCCCCTATGGAGACCTGGAAGAGACGTCATCTGTGGTTGTTATGCTGCGAAATGACGCTGGCACTCTCTCCACCCCCTGCTACTGCAATATTACCCCTGTGGTCTGTTACGGAAGATGCAGCACTCTTCGTCTGCACCATTTCCAGCATGAAGTTTGACGCCTAACAGTAATCAGCCTTCATTTCCTTCATGTGGAAGTGGAGCCATTTGAGTGCGATGCTGATAATAATATCAGCCTAAATGCATCCTACACATAAAGCTCGTGACTGGCCTCAATCCCGTAAACCTACATGCTTTTCTGTGCTGGGAAGCCTCACAGAAAAAAAATCCTGTTATTGGAACCAAAACCGTCACAGTACTGAAGGGTTAATAAGCTTGATTTTGCATCATAAATGGGCTTCTACCAACAATATTAAATGAAAAAAAAGGATAATTAGCTCCTTATTCTTGGCTTTGTCCTCATTGTTGTTTTAATTGGTGAGAGGAAAAATACCCCCCCATCTCCCTGCAAACACATGCAAGCCAGCCCCTCCCCATGCCCTCCCTCTAACACACACACTCACACACTCTGGAGGAGCAACGTCACTGAGCTCGGGGAATGAGTGGCTCATTAAGAAGAAGGATGTGATATTCTGAATAGAGACTGTGAGACTCCCAGCACGTCTATTTTTAGACGAGATATCTCTATGGCAGTCACCACGGTGTTGGTTAATTGCAGCCCCGGCCCCAGATACCAATTAAGAATGAAACAAATGCTTTTTAAGGTGGGGTTTTTGCTCCTCCCTACTGTAAAGGTCCTCCTGTCCGTTCTGAGTGGAGGCAGGGGTGTGTGTGTTTGCTCGGTGTGTTTTCCTGTATCAAGTTGGGACATGCAGAGTGCAGTCAAAGCCTCGGTCAGGCTATTTTTAAATGAGCCCCTGTGGAAAGCGAGATCTAGATTTTCTTTTCATTATGCTTGCTTTTATATCTCGGGCTGTTGGATGTCCACCAATTCATTGATTGGCTGTGAATCTTAGAGCTTCTCGAAGGTAAGGGATGCATATGTGCTCGAGGATGTATGTGCAGTATTTCCGCTACACCTGGCTCCTTGTGGCTCTTTTTCTTTCTTCTTTTTGTTTTTTCTTCCCCTGGCAGTGCTTTGCTTATCTTGTCGAGGTTGGCGCTTCACAGTGCGGGGAGGATGACACATCTTTCTGTCATTCAGTTTCCTCCTGACATCCTGTTAGTTCATCCTGCAGTGCTCTCGCCATCCACCTGCCAAAAACAAACAGTGTCCCTCAACAAACTCCCGATTCCTGTTCATGACTATAAGGTTTAGAATCGGACCTGTCTTACAGCACAGACCAGTTTTTAAAAAAATAATAATAATAATAATAATACTGCAGCGCTGGTGTTTGTCAGAGCTGACACAAACACGAGATGTCCCACTCAGTCAGTCAGTAAGTGCTGGTTGTGTTGGAGGTTCCCTGACTGTTGATCATGGTGATTTTGTTAGTGGGGGTAATGTCATAGTCAAACAGTAATACACGAGCTCTTCAAACAAACAAAGCAAACAAAACCATATCCTTATGTCAACACGTGCAGAGCCTTTCCAAATTCACCACTGACCCTCACATGGTTGGAGTCCAAAATGCTCCCACCTGTCAATTATATTAATATTAATATATTACAGAATCAAACAGTTCAGGTACCTGCTTGCCTTAATAAACATGAAGTTTAAGAATATGAAAATCCACCATGTCCTTTGTAAAGTTTAAAACATGTGGGGAAGGTATGAGCTTTCAAAACTGACAACACAATGATTTAGGCAGTGAGGGATGAATGACAGGTTTGGCCATTATAAAACTACACATCCTGTCATGCTCCAGGAACAAACTGTACAGTTTAACACACCGGTAAAAAAAAAAAAAAAAGCTCATGAAGGGTGTAGTGACATCTAGTTGTGTAATCTTATCTTTTGTAATAAGCAATCGCTCTGATGCTCAGCACAGCTTTTGTGCATTGCTGCCAGCAAATAAAAATCTAAGCCAGACCTCGCATAGGAACAGAGTGATTACAGTTTGCAAACAATTTGAAAACACTGATGAAACAGCGCCAATATCAGTTTGATAAAAAACATTTTGTGATTATTCCAAAGCTACCGGCTCCCTTTTTGGCTCGCAAAGAAAGAGTAGAGGGTGTAAATAAGAGGAAAGGCTTACATGGTGCATTATGGATCAAGAATAAGCTAACTTCATTGAAAATGCTCTTTGACTAACTGTCTTGTTCTCTCCCCCCCCTCCCCTCTTGTTTTCTGTCTCTCTCTCTCTCCCCCCCTCCAGTTCCACCAGGTTAGAAGAGTGATGACCATCCTGTTCCTTACTATGGTTATTTCATACTTCAGTTGCATGAGAGCTGCGCCCCTGAGAGACGCCCCGGGCATGCGGGGCCATCGGACGGAAGGCTACTTGGGCGCCGCTGCGACGGCCGCACGAGGCCACGGGACTCCACAGAACGGTGGCGGGCCAGGCCAGCGCGGGGAGCTGCCCTCACTCACAGACACGTTTGAGCAGGTGATAGAGGAGCTGCTGGAGGTGGAGGGAGAGGCGGCACAGCTGGGACAGGGGGCTGATAAGAGCCAGGGAGGTGGGGGCCCATCCTCTGTGGTCACCGCAGAGGCCAAGGATGTCGACCTGTACGACTCGCGGGTGATGATCAGCAACCAAGTGCCTTTGGAGCCGCCGTTGCTCTTTCTTCTGGAGGAATACAAAAACTATCTGGATGCCGCCAATATGTCCATGAGGGTGCGGCGACACTCCGATCCCTCGCGGCGCGGAGAGCTCAGTGTGTGTGACAGTATTAGCCAGTGGGTGACAGCTGTGGATAAAAAGACGGCAATAGACATGTCTGGGCAGACAGTTACCGTCATGGAAAAGGTCCCTGTCCCCAACGGCCAACTGAAGCAATACTTTTATGAGACCAAATGCAACCCCATGGGGTACACAAAGGAGGGCTGCAGAGGAATAGACAAGCGGCATTATAATTCCCAATGCAGGACAACCCAGTCCTACGTGCGAGCGCTTACCATGGATAGCAAAAAGAAGATTGGTTGGCGGTTTATAAGGATAGACACTTCATGTGTATGCACATTGACCATTAAAAGAGGGAGATAGTGTATAAAATGTATAGATTTTATTGAAGAGTTTAAAAAAGAGAATAAAGAGAAAATATCTATTTGTATATATACATAACAGGGTAAATTATTCCGTCAAATGAAAATTTTATGGACTGCATGTAAAAAAAGATGAAGTTTATACAGTAAAAGTGATACTACAGTCTATTTATTGAACATATTCATGACCTTGTAAACAATTAAAAAAAATCTGATCAGTCATTTGCGCCCAGTTTAAATTACTATATCACATTCCTCAAGACATTGTGATTTGTTTACGTTGCCAAGAATTAGAAAATGAAGGAAAAAAAACAGGCAAGGAAGGAGAGAGGACAGTTCCATCTTCAAAAGCTTGCATGCTGCTTCAATTGTGAATTGAGAAATTCTCCACTTACAAAAAAGGATGCTGACCAAAAAAACATTCCGTTTACATATTCAGCAGAAAACAATTTTCCTCTCAAGTAATTTATCTGTTTACTGTTCTAAACTTCTCAAGGTAATGTTGGAATTACATACTATGTCAAGGTGCTGTTGTCAAAGCTTTGCTGTTTATTTTTTTATCCCCACCAGAGGACAAGATATATATAAAAAAAAATTATATATATATATATATATATATATAAAATTTATTCATTGACATGTTTCTGGGTTAATATTATTCATTTTGTATGTTGTGAAGTTGTTTGCAATATTAAACTGAAATATTTGAAGAAATAAAAATGACTATAGGCAACTGAAAAACAAAATCAATGTCGATAAAGTTTCAACAGTGCATTTCAAGGCAGGATAAACTTTATTATACAGGCTGGGGTGGGGTGGGGTGGCGGGGGAGGGGGGTTGGGGGGGGACAAAGGGGACTCATGTGAGGAGGGCCCACAAAGATACTAGCATGAATAGCCGTCGATGCGGGGAGGGGCCCACAGAGAATGCCTATGTACAGGGTCCAGAATTTTCTTGCTACATTCCTGCAGACAGGCAGGCACACACATACACACACATGCATTCACACAAATGCTGCCAGAACCGAGCAAACTCAAATCACGAAGGACCAGGATGCTCAATACAAAAGAAACATTTTACAGGCTGCAAGAAAATAATGTATCTTCATTAGCAGAGGAGTCATTGGGAAATATGTAGCGACAGCAGTAGTGACAGTGTCATGGGAGGACAGAATGTGTTGGTGTTATTTTGAGGAGGGAAAAAGTTCCTAAACCACTTCCTGCTACATTACTGGAACACAAACCTACTGTATGTTCAGAGATTTACTTAATCGCCTGCACATACAAGTGTGGACTAGTACAAGTACAAGGCTATGGTTGCACATGAAGCACGCTTGAGTTTGACAGTGACAGATTCACCCACCCATACATTTGTGTACATAAATATACACCCAACATTTTCTCATTAGTGCATGGTAATCCCATCTTTAAATCTTCTACAAAAGAACAATCATCACTGACTTTATGCAGCTTCACTGCGAGGCAACTGGTTTGGTATTTGGGTTAAAAGACTACTGCGGCTTCATATCAACATTCCTTCCAGCAGATTATAACTCAGTGCACTACATAGTGACAACCCTTTGCTTGCCAAGTCCAGACGCCACACTTTAAGTTCGTAGTAAGATAACAATAAAATGTGTTCAACTTTTCAATATCACAAAACACTTTCAAATTTACCCATAATATGACACATTTCAGAAAGAACACACTCATATATAAAATTATCAATTATGTCCTCTGTTTGTGTTACTTGTGATCCCAACCACCTCATTTTACTTCTTCTTCATCAACCTGAAGGTAAGTTTGACCTCTGACGAGAACCGGAGCTGGCATTTTTGACATTTGGAAAACAAATAGCTGAAAACATGAACCAAGGAAAGATGTTCCACTTTCTCCCTCTCCCTCTCCTGCTGATGAAGATGCTGTAAGTTACTTTTCTTATACAGAAGCTGAGAACAAATAGAGAGTCTCTCCGCCACCTCTGAGAAAGATGACAAGCATGCAGTAGCATCTCTCAAAATGATACCCTAAGTCCTGCGGGGAAGAAAAGTAGTTGTTCAGCCTTCAAAGAAAATCCACCTTAAGATAGAATTGGACTGATTTAGTAAAATTCAATCAATGTGTCTGAGCACTGACACATCCTCAGCACGCAGTGACAGTGAATCAAACCTTTTGCGATGTATTTTAGACAAGGTATTCTGAGCAGCTCCATTCATCATGAGTAGAAGCCTCGGGCTATTTTTGTTTAACAAAGCTAAAGTAATAGAAAACTACCATCCACCAATCGCACGGTTATTTAAGTAATGGACAAAGTGACTCTGAAATCACCAGTTGTCTTTGAGCCAGGGTGAAGCTCATGTTTGCAGAAAAGGCCAGCCCATATTGTCTTTTGTGATCATAAATCATGCATGTGAATAGATCTTACAGCATGATGTAGTATTTCTTTGACCCGGAGAAAAAAATGAACATTTTTACACAAACAATGGTTCTATTGTATCAGGAAAAAAAGGACAGAAATTGCTGCTGCTCCTTTAAATGTAGGTCCTAGGGTTCAAGTGTGGGTTCAAGTGTGTCTCTGGCCACACCCCAATCAGTGATGTCACAGCAGGTGTATTTCATCAGCTGTCAAAGGCAAACACTCTGTGTGTCATCACCAACTGGGGTGTGGTCAGGAGTGAATCATGCTTGAAAGTTTCCCCGCAGAGAGCAGTGCAGCAGCAGTTTTCTGCAGACTCTCAAGATGTGCTGCAGTCAACCAGTAGAGGGCGGTGGAGCGGCCGTTCCTCTCAGGTGACAGCAAAAAGCGAAAGAAGCTTCTGGCTGGTCCCTTGTCACAATACACAGGACATTATATAACAATCCCTTGAGCTATCAGCATCCATGTAGAGGTCCAGTGCAGCTGTTAAATGAATGATGCACTAGCCAACAGATGACTGCTGATTTTATTGACTGTGTGATGGTGAAATAGTGATATGGGACGGGGATCACAGTGGGCACCTTTCGTCACCTTGTTCCTGGATGCTGGCCAATGAGACCCACAGTGGGCCTAAACACAAGGCACCAAAGGGCGACCCCTCTCCTCCATGCTCCATGTCTACAGTAAACACAACACAACACCTATACTTAAAGTCAAAACTGAGTCACAGTTGTACCCAACATTTAAAGTGGGAATCAACTCTAAAAATGAAATATGCACAAAGGCACTTAAGGTGTAGGCGAGAAGGATCCTCAAGAATAGAAATATCTTCAGTTTTCCATTACACTAAGCCAAGCCATCGTGATATATTGATACGTATGGTGATATATGTACAAATTAATTAGGTATTACAAAAATACTTAATTATTTAGGAATTTATGTAGGAATTGTTTAATAATTTAAAACATTGACTAATACACAATAGTTAGGGAAGAGGCGTTCAGCGTTGGCTCACGAACACCCATTAACTACGGAAATGAACATGATGTGTTGGGTGGCTTTTCCACTTCACGAGGAGTACCTGAACGCACCATGACACTGGCAGCTAGCCTAGCCGGCTAACTTGGCTAATCTGATTTATCGTCTCGGTTAAGCGCACGTAACGCTAGCCAGGATTACCAAATTTAGTTTTCCATATCTAGCGTTTAACGCAATATCTGTCTGACATCAAATAGCCACTCATTTCAACGATGGCATCGCTTGGGGAGCCCGTGCGGTTGGAAAGAGGTAAAGTTAATTGGCTAGCTAGCGTTAGCTTAGAAATATTTGTTGTGGTACCAGGGAGACATTAACCTAACCTAGCTTAGCTAGCGTTAGCCAAGTAGAGCTGGTGATTGATTTTGACTTGCTAACGTTGTTTTAACGACGTCTTGCAGATAGCTAATGTTTATGGCTTTGACTAATTGTATATACTCTTGGCACCAAGCTAAAGTACCGATAGTTTTTACGGCTACATTGTTTTACTTTGCGCACTAGCTAACTAGCTACTATTAGTGACAACAGACAGTGATCAGTTAAACTAACGTTAGCTTGTTTGTCAAAGGTCCAACGTGTGTTTGCATAAAAAATGAGGCTTCAAACACTTTGTTACACCAGCTTCATCATCATTAGCAGTAAGGATGAGCAGGAGGAGATATTTTCTTTCAACCTCAGTCTCTTCCTTTTAACAAAATGCTTACATTAGCTGTGTCTGCTAATACACTGTGGTCGGACAGCACAGAATAAACCCAGATCATTGTTTTAACAAACCCACACACATGTAATGTTAACTTGGGCTGCAGAAGGTCACAGGTAAATAACGTTATATGTATATATGTCTTCGCTCGGTTTACTGAAATGTTTAAGGAAGTTGTAAATGAGGATTTCATAAGAATCAACCACAGTAGCAGTCAGCACAGATTAAGAGAATAATGAGTTTTTCTCCATTGTAACTATTTCAATTGGACAAAATAAACTCTAAATGCAAAAATATAAACAGAATATTATAATACATCACATTTGTTTTTGTCCTTGTTGATGCAATTTCATGGAGTTGCTATTTATTCAGCAGCTGATACTGTTTGCCCCCCATCCCCCCTGTGGTGGCAGAGGCAATTACTTATTTGTAAAACGTGAGTTAATGATATGCTGGCATTGAAATTTACTTAATGAATGTGCAGTATATGATTTAGCATATATCTTACTCTTAAGGGTGATATAGTGGAAGCTCTTCTTGTGTAGCTTCATAGTTATTTTTATTTATGGTAGATAAACAGTGCTGGAAGTCAAGATGAGCTTCCCTGCAGGGACAAAGTATTTATAATCAAAACAAGTGTAGTGCAAGTCAAGGTAAATTTAATCTGATATTAATTAAAGGCATGTCAATTGACAGGAAATTGATTCAAATGATTACTAAATCCTTTTAGACATTTATTAAGTGGTAACACCAAGCATTTGTTAAACTTATTCATAGATTCCTGCTTTTTAGTTTTATATTGGTAAAGATTCAGTACACAGTCACAGTCACACAGGCAACACTCATTGCCTGTGAGAATGTCTCCTTTTGCCGATATCAATGAAAACCTTAATGGTGGTGTATGTGTTCTTGTTGACAGATATTAACCGTGCTGTTGAACTGCTTGATAAGCTCCAGAGGACGGGGGAAGTGCCTCCCCAGAAGCTGCAGGCGCTGCAGAGGGTCTTACAGAGTGAATTCTGTAACGCTGTCAGAGAAGTGAGACACTTTGTCTTTGTTATTGTGAGATGCCATTAGCTCACTTTGTTTAAAAATGGAGTTTGGTTTGGTTATTTTGTGTTCACATTTTGGAAATGTGGACAGCTGCTGCTGGGATGTGACGAAATATTGTCCAACAATGTCTCCTCAGGTTTATGAACATGTGTATGAAACGGTGGACATCAACAGCAGTCCTGAGGTCAGGGCCAACGCCACAGCTAAGGTAGACCCAAGTTAAATGCCACGTAATACACAAGCATTTGACTTCTGCACATCTTTTTCTAATCTAAATCTCAGACCTTTTGTTTCTTAAAGGTTCTCTAGTTGAACACAGTACATACAGTATATTTGCAAAGGTTAAACAACACCGCTTTGTTGATTTGTAGGCTACTGTGGCAGCTTTCGCAGCAAGTGAGGGACACTCACATCCACGTGTCGTGGAACTGCCCAAGACAGAAGAAGGCCTGGGTTTCAATATAATGGGTGGGAAGGAGCAAAACTCTCCTATATACATCTCACGGATCATCCCAGGAGGCATCGCTGACCGACATGGAGGCTTGAAGAGAGGCGACCAGCTTCTCTCTGTTAATGGGGTGGTACGTTCAATTCACAGAATCACGACTTACTCCAGGGTGTTAGATTTGAAGCTTTAGCACACACTTCTGTCTGAAGACACGTACACATTTTGCGGAAAATTTATGCATTTCCATATATAGGAAAATAAGCAACAAGGCAAAGCTTGTAAAACTCAGCTTCATTATCCACCAGGTAATAAAATCAACATGTCAGCAGTTAGGGCAGATTAACAGTTTAAAACCTCTCAAATACACTTCTTTGCTTCAGGTCAAGTCAGTTTTGTTTTTATAGCTAAATATCACAAATTTTCCTTGAGGGGCTTTACAATCTGTACAGCATACAACACCCTCCATCCTTAGACCCTCGATTCAGAAAAAGGAAAAACTCCTCCTAAAAAACCTTTTAATGGGGAAACAAAATTGGCATGCAATAGATGTCAAGAGTACAGAATAGACCAACATAGTAAAATTATGAATAGATTTGTAAACATGTATGAAGAATATGGATCAGGGAGGACTCCCACGTGCTGTCAAACAAGCCTGAGCCACACAACCTCCTTTCCACCATGGAAACCTGGAAAGGGTCTCTGTTCTGTGGGTGTCCAGCATCAAATCCACTTTGCTATTTTCATGTGTGCACAAATTGTTAATAAATGTAGCAATGCACCAACAAAGGCAAGGGAGAAGAAGACTGCTAGCAAGCAAATATGGATGTAAACAATGTAGGTTTCAAATTCTTCTGAAAATTGTCTCTGAAAACGTTTTATGGGGAAGGAAATGCATTCAACACGTTTATTAGGCCTCAAGGATACACAGAATGTGAGAAGAGAAGCAGTGAATGTAAATTTTATTTATTGTTAAAAAAAAAAATCCACAGGGTGCCTTTAAGGCTCATTCACATTAGCTACATCATGTGATCGCTGCTTGCTGTGCTTAGGTTGCAATTTCAGGATCAGCCAAAGACAATCATCCAATTGACTTTGTTTGTTGCTCATTTTGTTCTCTCATTAAAATTTCCAAATACAGACTTTTATATGGTAAGTTGATCGAGGCTGCCAAAGCTTATGGTTGTGTTCACTCTAATACCTATAAAATACTGAGGTCATTGTTTCTTCCAAAGTTACTACATACCTTGTGCTTAGCAACTACCCACAGTATATTGCTTTTTGGATTATAACCCTATAAAAACTTTAGATTACAGTTGTAATGCCTCTTTGTGATAAAATCTTACAGTATGTTTCTGTGTTTTTTCCAGAGTGTGGAGGGTGAGCACCATGAAAAAGCTGTGGAACTCCTCAAAGCAGCTCAGGGCACAGTGAAGCTGGTAGTAAGGTACACCCCCAAAGTCCTAGAGGAGATGGAGTCACGCTTTGAGAAAATGAGGTCGGCGAAGCGCCGGCAACAGAACAACTATCCCCAGTAGGATTTTTCCGTGTTGATGCCCCGCTCCCATGTCTCTCCTCCTCTAGCCTTCTGGCCATTTGTCCTGGTCTCTTTCTTAACTCCCCGCCCAAAAAAAGCATAACAGACATACCCAAGTTTAGTTTCAGTTCCTACTCACACATACTGTATATTGTGCTTCTACCGTTTTCTGTAGCATTTTTAATATTCACCATTGTTACACTGGACACTACAACTCTAGACAAACACTAGTATGATCATGATTGTCGGTATAGGTGGTCACTCACACGTGTGCATTATTTTTGAATTGACAATTTTGAATGCAACTTTGAGTGCTTTTGAGACCAACTACACAATTCCTTTGACTGGAAAGGTAGTGTTTTTAATTCTTTTATCACAGCCACTACCAAGTGCCTCAGGGCAAACACGTTTATCTTATGTACTGTGTTCACCGTTCTTTTGTTTTTTTTCTTTTTAATGGTTTAAAGTCAAGTACTGGTAATTAAATGCTTGTGGCAGGAATTACTACATGCTTTGCATCTGTTATTCTCAAAGATCATTTTATTTGATATAAATACCTGGTAAACATGTAAAACCCTTTAATTGTGCATACTTAAAAAAGATGCAGTTTTATTTTTATTGCCGCTCTACAGGCATGTCCGGATAGCGAAGCTTTGGAGGAGTTGATGACGGGTCGTGTTAATTAAAACGAGATAGCTATACATTTGATAATAAGGGACAGGAAAGTGATGGATTATCTTAAAGGTTTTTCTCTGGGCTTACCCTTTAAGTTTTCTAACGTCATACCGCACTATAAAAAGCTCAGCAGGTACTGTAAGTGATGTAATGGGGTCTTAGCAACTTTTGAACTAAATTCCTGCCACCACAGAGACTCACATTTTAACTTTTATCAAAGTAATAAACGCTCATAAGCATAAACCTTGCCGTCAGCATGACATGAGATGAAACCTGTTCAGCTTCTGATTCATTCGTCTTGACATAAATCAGGAATGTACTATATCTCATGTTTTTCCTTTGCCAGGTACTTAATGAGAAGTCAGTTACTTAACATTTGTCTTTGATCTTTGCTAAAAATTGCTTGTTTGCATCATTCAGTAGAAGTTCAAAAGGAGTAAAAATAAGACATTCGTAATATCAAGGAGTCTGATAATATGAAACACTCTCTTTAAGTCACGATAATGCCTAATGTGAGCTTTCATCATTGTTTTGATGAATGAAATGGCAAATATCTGTATATGGGTACTGCACATTCATCAAGACTTTACACGGTGTTTATTGGATTATGCCGTAAATCTGTTGCATTGGCATAATTTATTTTTATTTTTTAACATTTTGTTAATCAGTGTCTTGTCATTCAAAGTCAAGAGTACACCCATACATTTCAATAATTTAGTAGAGCAGTGAGTTTAATCTTTTCCTGACTTGTGTGTCACTACAGATTTATTTATCTAGACGTTTTTGTCATTTTTTCTTTTACAATCACTATCAATTATCTTTGCTCCATTAAAGCCAACATTGTAGTGGCATCCATGCACTCTATGTATTCTACAAACTGCACATCATGTTTAAATAGTAATGATAATGACAAACATTTTATTACTGAATACTGCCAAACAGTCAAGTTTGTTCTGATATGCGGTTTTAAGCAGGATAATGTCAGAACAGTGTCAGTAACCCCCAAAATACTGTATATGTAGGCTGTCCTCCCACGTTTACATGTACAACACATATAAACAAAGTTTTTATCGTTTTAAAGTGTTTGCAGAATGTATCTTGAGAAAATGTATGATGTGGAATATTAATGCTTAAAAAACTTGATTGAGAATCCCAAAATCCTACCCTTATGCCTACATGCAACATGTCAATCAAACAAGCCCACAAGTCATGGTTTCCTTTAAAATACATAATTATTCAATACGAAACAACAAAAATAGGTATTCAAATCGAAAATATAAATGACTGAATGTCTGTTAGAACTCCCTCATCATCCAGTCGTTCAGTTGGACAACAAAATATCCGCAGAACCAATTTCATTTCAGAGATTTATTCACAAAAGTGTTCTGTTTCCGTGGTAGACGCAACATCATGTATATAGCGTAATGTAAACTAGGCTGAAGCTGACTTAAGCCATACTATCTCCGGTCCAGTCTCTGGATCAACACATCACATAATTGAGACAGGAAGCGATGAAATAATGATGAAGTTTAGAAATTAGATGGATGGTGGATAAAGTAACAGAAACACATGAAAACTTCAGCCTCTCTTTGAAAGGTGTCAAACGAGTTGCTCAACTGTTTGTCCTCTGATGTTGAACCGTTCTTCAGGAATGAATTCCTCTTTAATGCAGTGTAGTGTTCAATCGATTTCCAGTTGAGGGTGCCACTTTGCAAGTGTTCGGCATATGCTGTCATGACATAATGCCTAAATAAATAGCTGTACAGTTTTTGTGACCAAGGAAAATGGGTCACCGATAGTTTCTGTTTGCCTGTGTAGCAGCTTTTGTGACGCAAAGCTTTTTCTTTTTTTTTGGTGTTTTTGTTGTTTTATCCACCATCTCTTAACATACAATAAGATTCAATGAGGGCAACTGCCTATGACACCAATTGCTCCAGCAAATTGTGAATAACTCATTCTAAAGTATTGAGGTACTTTTTTGGCATAAAAAAGGTGATATTGTTTTCTCCAAAATACGCTTGTGTGCTTTCAGTGATCTGACCATTGTACTTCAACCATTTGTACTTAAAAAAAGATTACTGTGCATCACTAAATACACTGAAATGCATCACAAATATTATCAGTTCAAAGTTAAGGAAAGATTGGATTTTTTTCAACAAGAAACTGAGTATCAGTCGGTGATAATGTGATAATTTTTACTTAATAATTGGAACTAAAATTGCAGTTTGCCAAAGTAAAGTTTGGAGCAAACAAATCGCTCTTTGGCATCTTACTTTTGTCTGTTACAGTCTCTAATTTGTCCATTATTACCCTCCATGTCAGCTCAAAGTCTGCTGTTCCTTCAAATATTGGATTAGCTTCACGTAAGTCAGTGGAAGGTGTCATTAATTTTGATCGAATTGTATGTTACTTTAATATTGCTTTAAATAGTGCAAGAAAAATGATGATACATAATGAGCACACAGCCCAGTTGTATTTAGCGGGTGTGCTCCCTGTAATCCAGAACTCCCTGTGAAAAATGCTTAATTTTTGGGACAAAGTTTAAAATATAAAACACACACACACAGTACTGCAAAAACTGAATGCAAATCAATTATCTATGCAAGGTCATTTAAAAAACTTTGGAAATATCCTGTAATGGTGCAAAATAGCTGTCATTTTACTGCAGAATGTCATTGAAAATTTCTACTTTAAGGCCGTGTGGACAAGTGTCACATGTAATATGACATGTTCGGCAATTTTGGGAGCGCTACACTCACATTGGAGTCACATAATGTTATGAGACATTTAGAATGTTTGTTATTACAACATTCTCATATTATCAATCACCATTAAAAGTAGTTGCAGTGAAAATGTCCGCGTGATATTAGCCTTGCTATTTAATTAATGATTGTCGGGATGCATGTAGAAGAATAGGCTTATGTGAAAGTGTGCTTAGCAGTAGATCCTTCCATAGGCTACTTTGAGCATACTTTTGTTTCGAGGCAGAGAATTTAGCAGAAGAGTCGGGGTGTACATAAAAGTTGAAATGTCTTAATATAATGTATAGTTTGTCCCTTAATTGTGTTTTATCCAGCATTAGCTAGCTAGATTCACTGCTTACACACATGTATAGTAAAATCAGGAAAAAATGTAATGAGACTTGGTATTGATATTGCACAGTCACACTCTCCACTGAATGTCACTGACCATTGTCTAACTTAGTTGCAAAATTTTGTGAAGTACCCTTCAACTTTCTACCCGTTTTCCTTGTCTATATATTGGAATGGTCAATAGAGTATTTTTTATAATACTTTTCTTTTGATATTTTTCTCAATTTTTATAAGTGATTTTCCTAAAAACAAATACCAGGATTGATTGGTACTTCCATTTTGACTGTGTACCAGGGCCATATCAGCGAGGCCTCTCCGAGGAGCAGTGCTGATGCAGGACGGTTGCTGAGATCTCTCGACTGTATGAACGTACAGACTCCAGAGATAAACTGTCCCCGATCAGCGCTTCTTTTCTGAGATCTCAACTGATTTCTCTTTTCTTTCTAGTACCAAGACCAAACTTGCAACATTTGTGAAAACTTTGATAATGTTTTGAAATGTTTTAGCCTGTACTTGTTTAGGATTATTACCTGTAGACTGTGTTGTGTTATTTTGTGTTTTCTGGTTTTCTTACCTAATTTACTGTAACATTGATGTGGAATGTAAAATGTTGTGATGTAGAGCATAATAATAACAATTGAACTGGAGGCTAAATAAAAAGTGCTTAGATTTATGACTCTTCTGTTACACGCCGCATTTATTTTTAGTTTTATGCTCAATAACATTGTGAACAACCACCAAAGGCAGTGAAAGAGTAGTGAGAGGACAAGTGTGATCCCCTCATAATTAAAACAAAAAGAAGTCTCTTATCATTTAGTTCAGGTTTTGTTCCAAACATGTGAGACTTGTCTGTTCTTTTTGAAGACGTACTTCCGCCGCGTACAGGCTGCACAATAGAGTCTTCACTCTTCATAACAATTGTCATGCCTGACACATATACGTATGTGTGGTAGATGTTTGATGAAAATTCAGCATCAAGAGCACGACACACAGTATGAGGTCTTTTTTGATGTAGAGGGAAATGTAAAATGTTTGCTGTCAAATTCTGTCTGAAGAATGAACTCGGAATGAACTTGAATTCTCAACGATTGAGACTTTATTTTCTGACAAACCTGACACGCTCTCTTGTTGACGTACGCAGCAGCAGCTACGCCGACAAATGTTTTCCCTTCAACTCTCCTCTTTCACTGTCTTGCCTTAATTGTATGAAAAGCAGGGAACTACTTCAGAGGTGGAAATAAAAACTTGGTGAGAGCATCACGGCAGTTCTAACTTCATGGATGTGACAGTTGGACATATGGTGGAGTATTTTCTAAAATGAGGAAAAGTTCAAATTTTTCTCTTAAACCCACAATTTCATGATCAAAACCAATTCATCGTGAGTAAGTCGAGACATTAAAATGTACAGGGATGAACTAAGTGTTTTTTATTCTTTCTGTCATGTCCACCCCTTGAAAGCCAAAACAGTAAGAGTTTTTACACTCAAAAGAACAAAGGTTTTCATGTCATATTGACCGTGAACCGGAGCGCAAGATGCTCTCCTTCATATTTTGGATTCTTCCCTGTCATAAGTCTCCATCTTGTACTTTAAATGTAGTTTTGCATCCTGAAGAAATCCTGCTAAGCTGAATTGTGACAGCCTTGCCAGCATCAAAGCACTCATGTATTTAATTATTCCAAATGATCCTGATTCATGAGCCCTTTTCTCAGCTGACATTTTGACTTGTCATAGCAGGTGAATCACAGGTGTTTCTGATAACATTAATGCAACGCAGAAATAACTAATGTTGTCAGTTACACCTGTGTTTGACAAGTCAAAAGGTGAAAAAACTTTCACTCCACATTTTTCCTTCGGATCATGTGCAGTGTAGCTACGTAGTCCTGTAACAAATGCTACCTTTGTGAATGTTAGATTGCTACATTTTTAATCAGACAGATTTATCTAACTTTGTGAAATTTCTTGAGGCAATAGTGCTGCTATTTGACAGGTAAAATTGGATTGTAGCCTTTGGTGTCTCCCCCAAATGTCTGCTGCTCCTGTCAATCCCATTCTGGATATAGTTCTGTTTAAAAGGTGGCTTCACCCAGATGCATCCATACACACTGTAGATGTCTGAGAGGGGCTCTGTACCAGGAGCTCAGTGGTAGATCAGTGGCTGGTTGCCTGGAACCAAACAGCGCACGTGACAGCGATTCATTAGAGCCGGTTGTTCACACTACAGCTTGAGACCAGAGCACAGCTGCTGGTTTCTCTCATGGTGTGGACCCAATCCATTGCAGAGTGTCGTGTGAGGATGGTTCACTTCGTCTTTTCTGGCAACCAAAATCAATCACACCCAGGAGCAGCAGGGGCTGAGGACGAAACAGGAGGCCGAACTGGATCAGGAGCCAAACGGGCAGTAGGAGCAGACAAGGAGGAGGAAATTGATTCATGTTAATATACTGTACAGTAAAACACACATACACTTACACCGTTTGTCTTAAGGAAAAAGAAAAGTATGCATTATATATATGTGAAGATTTAAAGATAGCGGTCTGAGAAAGCTTCCTCTTCACTCACATATCGCTGCAGTAAAAGACCTAAATAATGGAAGAAAGACAGTGTAAAAGAGATTAAACAAGACACAAAACCAGAATGCTGATAAAAGCAGCCTGAATAAGATGCATCCATGTTTTAAAATAAAATTACTGGTTTATTTGACAGTGATTGGGACATATCTTGGAATACTGTGTTTTTTTTACTCCTTGTCTTTATTGTATCAAGTACAGTTTCATGGAAAATGGGAACAATGGGGAAAATGGAACATGTAGAAGTGCGCAGAAAAACAACACTTTCATATTGCTGCATAGTTATAAACAAAAATATTACATAAAATGTTTAGATAAATAAACCTGAATACAATAAAAATAAAATATATGTAAGAGGTTCACATTTCAAGGACAAAAAGAAGATTTCCAACTATCAATCTTGGAAGATCACAAGATTAAAATCCCTAAAATAAAAATATCTCATGCATTTCACGGATTTTTCTATTCTGGTGTTTTTAATCGGAAAAAATAAACGTTTACATCAACGAGAAAGATGTTTTTTAGATTTTTTTATTTCTTCTTTTCTTTGAAATATTACATATTATGAATGTAACATTTGCCAAGTGTTCTGGAGGTAATGAATTAACACTTATGAATTGAACAGTAAGATATCAGCATCCTCTCTGTGTATATTGATACTGAGTTTCTCGCAGAGGAACGTGGTTAAAAGTCACAGTCTCTAGTTTGAAATGGAGGCAGCTTCTTTTAAAGCAGGTGGTTGAATCTAAAGTCCCAGAAACTGGAGCCGTACTGAGGCGCACAGTCGACATTTCACCCTCCGGTACAGCAGGGAGCGGTTCACTTGTTTTCGGTCTTTAATTGAAAACGAAGAAGAAGAAAGATTTCTTCCGCCTTCATCCGGTGACGTAACTTCCTTTCTGTCCGTGCTAACCTCGAAGTGAACACGCGTTCGCCTGACTAGCAAGTGAGTGTCTTTTTAATACTATAAGAAATGTGTTAATCACCGAGAGAACAAGCATGTAATCTCAAGAAATATGTAAACTTCCAACCCTGGGAGCTCTAAAACCGTAAAGAGCGGTATTTTAGCGACATTTATCCCTTTTAAGCACCGACGTCGGCAGCGGCTAAGTTAGCTAACGTTAGCGGGACCGAAGAACACGCCGCCACATGGGTGTAAAAAATGAAGCTATGTTTTTTTCTATTGTCACGTTTTAAAGGATTTGTCCGAGCAAATCTAACTAGTTTTCACTGCAGAGACTTTATGCTAAATACTTCATAAAACAAAGTTAGCTCACAGACTCCGGGGATGCTCAGATTTGGTGCCTGGCCATGTATCCTGCTCATACGGCCAGAAAATCACCTCTTGACTGTTGTATTGACTTAAAATTGTTATGATAATTAAAATAAACACAACAGTCAAAGGTATAGTGACAATGGTGATGTGCGAAAGCTTGACCAATTTGTAGGTAGTTCAAAAAATGTATAAGATAATGCTGTTTGACAGCATTACTAACGTTATACTTTGCTTGCTGTTAAAATAACAATTGGAATAGGCCAGTGAAGCACTAAAAACAGCCAATAGATGTTTTTTCCTTATATGAGCAAAATAAGATTGTTTCTAAAATGTGACTGAGAAAAATCCTAAATGTATCTTAAAGTAAGGTATGATCCACCAAGGAATGAAAGTTAAAGGGTCTTCAGTTGCTAGACTTATATATTTAAAAACAAAAATTAGGTCTGACACATGCAATGCATGCAGGACATTTTAAGGTTATTTCTGAACTACAATTAATATGCAAGGAAGAATGGAGAAGTGATTAATGCTAAAAGAGGTGCTAAGTACTTCAGGACCGAGTGCCTGAATATTGAACATGCCTCATTAATGCCTTTCTCCCATCTGTTTAAGTAAATAATGCATTAACAACTACAGAAACGTATCACTTTAATTTGTTCGGTGCAGAGGTTTTGCCTTTTTATTTAGATTTGTGCATGTCTTTTGTAGAGCTGCAACTAACACTTATTTTCATTATCAATTAATCTGTCGATCATTTTCTCGATTAGTTGTTTGGTCCAGAAAATGGTGAAAAATGTTGATCACTGTTTCCCGAAGCCCAAGGTGACGTCCTCAAATGTCTTGTTTTGTCCACAACCCAAAAATATTCAGTTTACTGTCAGAGGACTAAAGAAATATTCACATTTGAGAAGCCGAAATCAGAGAATTTAGACACTTTCTTTAAGACTCAAAACGATTAATCGATTATCAAAATAGTTGACAATTAATCGACTAATCGTTGCAGCTCTAGTCTTTTGTGTTTCTGGTGTGCATTAGCACATTTGCTCACAGTTTGAACCTTCCTGGTTGTTGCTTTTGCAGGATGCGTTACGTTGCTGCTTACCTGCTCGCTGCCCTTGGTGGCAATGAAAACCCTGAGGCCAAGGACATCAAGAAGATCTTGGAGAGTGTTGGCATTGAGGCCGACGACACACGCCTGGACAAGGTACAGCATAGTCTGCTCTTTATTGTGTTTCTGGTGCTGTGTTGTTCTACCAGCGGCTAGTTGTTTCCTTTGTGATATTCACTAATTTGATCTCTCTCAACAGGTCATCACTGAGCTCAGTGGCAAGAATGTGAATGAGGTGATCGCCACAGGTGAGTGTGCCAACGTGCCATTTGTCAGTGTGTAGTGATGAATTTTAGATTTGGTTTTGCTAAAATAGTTAAGTCTGTTAGTCTCTCCGTTAAAGCAGCACCAGGCAGGATGTTAATATTGAAATGCACCCACTAAATTTATCAGCATAACCAGCATTAACATGGAGGTGCTGCTCATTTCCTTAAAAGTTACAGAGTTGGCCTGAGTTTGGCCATGAATTCTTTTGGCACACAGGATGAGAAGATTAAAGGAATGGTTTTTTCATTCCTTTAACACACAAATTTAATACACAATATCTAAAAGCTCGACTCGCTAACAGTGGTTTCACTTTCCTGCAAAAAATACAGGCCCAAGAGGGGCACAATTTTGTCGTTAAATTTTTAAGTAAGGTGATCAGGGCTGATTCACTGACATTGTGTGAACATGAAGATGTACTTTTTCAGCCTTAATCGAATAAGCGGATGTATTCTTTATACCTGGTTCAAGCGGGACAATCAAATCACAACTTTTGACTGTATATCTTAGTATTGGTATAGTATTGTGAATATTAATATTAGTGCTTTGTTACCATATTTACTATAAACTTGGGAGATAATGGTCTTTTAGGAAAAGTTCTGTATATAATAGCCGGCAGAGGCAATCTGTTAATTTCACTGAGCTAAAACAAATAGATTAAACATGTTCCCACTTTGCGGCCGGGAAAATACTATTTTTAAGCTACACCAGAGTGTTTCTATTCTACTGAATAGCCAGATTATATTTAATGATAACAACATACTGTTTCTGACCTCTATCATGTTTCTGGCTGCTGAGTATCAATGTTATCACTTGTGCTTCATGTCTGCCAACTCATGTCTCCTCAGGTTACGGTAAGCTGGCCAGCGTACCAGCAGGCGGTGCCGTAGCCGTTGCCAGCTCTGCAGGTGCTGGCTCAGGTGGAGCCGCTGCCCCTGCTGCAGGTGAGCATTGCAGCTTAGCACCTTGTTTGTCAGCATCAATGACACTTGGCACACAGTGCCTTTACCTTCACCTTGTATGTTAATATGATTACATGCAGCCAAATCAGTTAGTCACCATTAGTTTTTCATGGAATTTGGGGTTATAAATATACATAAATTAAAACAGACAGAATGTACCTGCTAGGTACAAGTGATGTAGGTAATGTTATCTGTTACGGATTAGATTTTTTTCATTTATGGGACATACATGTTAGGAGAAATCGATATATCTGTTAGGAAAAGTACAATGACTTCACATTAATACAAATTTTCATGTAAACCTAGGAATAGTTGACAGAAATGTCAATAAAAACAATTGCATGAGTTACTTTAGTGACCTCATGAGCACAGCTGTTTTAATGTTGATTATAGCAGGAATTAATATCAAGTGCTTTTTGTTTTGCAGCTGAGGAGAAGAAGGAAGAGAAGAAGGAAGAGTCTGAGGAGTCCGATGACGACATGGGATTCGGCCTGTTCGACTAAACTTTTTCAAAAGATGAATAAAGTTTATAAAAAAAGATCCGAAGTGTATTTTTCACTGCAGAATGAAAGTTTTACTGGTATTTGGTACAGCATTACGGTTGAGGAGGTACAATGTGAGCAGTACATGACTTCAAGTTCTTTATTTGTCACTTGCTCAACAATTACAGTAAAGCAGTCATTGGCCAACAATGCTCAAACAATATGTATGAAAAGAAAATCACAAGTAAAAAAGAGAATCTAAGGGTGTGTTCCAATATCCATATCACCATACTATTTAGTATGCTAGAAAAGTAGTATGTCACAATACATACTATGTCAAATGCAGTATGCCAAAAATACCAGGATGTCCCGCTGCATCCGATAGCATTTTGCAGTATGCAAGCCAGCATGTTTTTCTGGCTATTCTGACCCACAATCCTCTGCGCAGCTTGTATGAACAAGAGAGTCAAAGTTCAAGGTGCAATATTACAATAAAGTAGTATGTCTCAATTGTATGCAGACTGGATGCAACAGTATGTACTTTGTAAGGGCAGCTGCAGTATGTACTAAAAGTAAAAACAAGTATGCAATTTGGAACGCAGCCTCTGACAAAAATAAAGGTTTAAAAAAAAGTATATACACACTTGTGTCGGCCATATATACATATTGTGATATACACTACTCACAAAAAGTTAGGGATATTCGACTTTCGGGTGAAATTTATGGAAAATGTAAAAAGTTCATGCTACAGTGATATTATATCATGAAAGTAGGGCATTTAAGTAGAAGCATGCAATGGTAATTTCTTCATCTCAAACAGTTTATTGAAACAAAAGCTAACAACAGTGGTGGGTA
>NTHP01000029.1:2098840-2147051 GCA_003416845.1 Oplegnathus fasciatus
TATATATATATATATATATATATAATAAAGAGAAACTTAAAATAAAACATAAATTTCAATATAAAAGAAGAGTAGAATAAAATAGCAATTAACTCAAAGCTCAAACTCACAGGCAGCAGCAGTACAGAAGATGATAAGTATATATAGTGGAGCAATAGTAGAATAAGGTTTTTTTTTAGTTGTTGTGATTAGTCACGATTCATTCAATCGATTCTCTCTTTTTTGATTAACTTAAATATCAAGAAATAGTGAAAATTGCCCATCACAGTTTCCCAGAGCCCCAAATTTCATGTTTTGGGTTCGAATACATAATGTTTCGCTTGATAAATAACTTGAATAATTAACCAATTATCAACGTGCTGGTTAATTTTCTTTTAATTGACTAATTGAGTAATGGACTAATCGTTTTGAGCTCTAGTTGTGATACATACTGTATAGACTTATATCAGCCACGCCTTTATTACGCACACATGTGAGTTGTATCATTCTGAGTCATGTTTGTTTGCCTAGTAAGACTTTTGTTTTGCTGCGTTTCAGAACCATGAGTTCCCAGGTGAGACAGAACTTCCACCAGGACTGCGAGGCTGCAATCAACAGGCAGATCAACCTGGAGCTGTACGCCTCCTATGTCTACTTGTCCATGGTGAGAGTCCAATAGGTGGAATGAGAAAAGTGTTGAGGCAGCTGGGTGAGCAAAGATGAGTGGAAAACCCAGGGTGGAACTGGCGGTGATGATAATAAGTAGAACACGTTAGCATAAGAGGAACAGATGCACTGATACCAGGTTATTATCGAGAAGTGACGCTAACCCTGTATGGCGCTTATGTAACTGCTGTGCTGAGTGGGCTTATATGTCGTGTATCCTTACGCACCCTCCAAGTGTGGCCATTGAGCCAACATCCCTCAGATGGATGAGTCGTCAGGCAGCCCACTGCCATAATGAATAGGCCACCATCAGAGCAGCCATTTTCATTAAACATTAACTTGTTAAACATGTGGGTTTTTAGGTATCATGTGTTTGAACTCAGGTGAAATGAATGTTGTGTTACCAAGTCGTAAAACAAAGGTTGAAGTTCCTTTTGAGATTGTGTGCAGAGACGGGGCAGAGAGTGCATGGGCCGAAAATGTGCTTCACTCTAAGCGCAGCTTTCATCTATCGATCCCCCACACAGCTGTGTATATAAAAGGGTTTCTATACTTTATGTATGTTAAATTTACATTTTTTAACATTCTCTCTACTTTCTATTTTTCAGAAAGGCTTTAAGGTTTGAACATTTCCATTCTTAGTGGTAGTGTGACTCCTTTAATGGAAGCAACACGGTGCTTAACAGCTAAGAGGAATCATAAGACACATGTAATTCTGTATTGTACTGGACCTGAAACATTCATAAACAGATCTTTGTCATTGTATTTTTCACACTATGATATTTGGCCAGATCAAAGCTTTTTTTTTCTTCTATCACTGAATCTTTTAGCATATTAAACTTGTGTAAAACTGTGTGTAATAATCTTGGCAGATAGGTATTTGCCTGTTTATGTTTCAGCAACATTTCAGGACTTTCCTGCTTCACCAGAAGGAAATGGCCTGTTTTGAAAACACTAACATTCCCCTCTGTCTTCCTCGCAGGCGTACTACTTTGACCGGGATGACCAGGCATTGCACAACTTTGCCAAGTTCTTCCGTAATCAGTCACACGAGGAGCGCGAGCATGCTGAGAAGCTAATGAAACTGCAGAACCAGAGGGGGGGGAGGATTTTCCTACAAGATGTCAGGGTATGAGCTCATATTTGATCTTTGTCTTTTGTTTTCTGTGTGTTTTAACTGAAGCACTGGCTGTGAGATTTCTTGTTCTGGGCCATGTTGGGAGGGCATCGCGAGGACAAAAAGATAGCGAGGGTGTGAGTGTGCTGTGCCGCTTATCTCTCACTGACACACGAACACAACCCATTTAACGTTTAACTGCAAACCCCCTTTGAAATGATCAGAAATCTTTCCGTAGGGGTTGGGTCGTTGGCCCCCTGCCTCTCATTAATCAGCGTCTCACTGTTTTCCTGACCTGCTTTGTATTGCAGAAGCCAGAGAGGGATGAGTGGGGAAGTGGTATCGAGGCCCTTGAATGTGCCCTGCAGCTTGAGAAGAGCGTGAACCAGTCCCTGCTCGACTTGCACAAGCTCTGCTCTGATCACAATGACCCACATGTGAGTATTACATCAGGGCTTGACGGTTACACAGCAAAGCACCTTGACACATATTTTTCTTCCATGTCACATTTTAGTTTTAGAGAACACAAACCCCAAATTCTTAAATCTGGCAGATCTGACAAGCATTTAAGACACATTGGTTGTACACCTGTACATTAGAGCTATTGCGATTTTATATTCTTTTAAATCCAGTGGGTTTTCACAAAGTTATAACTCACTAAAAGGTTACAAAACACCAACATCAGAATAGATTCATCACAAACAGCGTCTGGCTGTGAGCCCTCGTCAGGTCAACTTGTTTGTAACATCGGCTCGTGTTCATTTTGAAATAATTCAGCAGCTAAATGAAAACAAAGATGAGACTATTGTGTCATTTTAGGTGTTCTTTCAGTTAGATTAAGTGAGTGTGTGTTTCAGCTCTTATTTGATTCAACTCTCTTCCTTTCAGCTGTGTGATTTCATCGAGACGCACTACCTGGACGAGCAGGTGAAGTCCATCAAAGAGCTGGCAGACTGGGTGACCAACCTGCGCCGCATGGGAGCGCCCCAGAACGGCATGGCCGAGTACCTGTTTGACAAACACACCCTGGGCAAAGAAAGCAGCTAAATCCGTCCAGATCACATTTCCAAAAGCTTTCTATATATGTATATTTGTATCTTGCTTCTAAACGTTTCCAAAATATGAAACCACCTGCATGGTACTGATTAGTCATTTAAACCTCTTTCCTCCACAATAGTTACTTCTATTATCTCCTGTTCCCAGAGCTGTGAGCTACTACATTCAAAGCCCACTCTTGTATCTCACACTTTTCTCTCTGCTGTCAGCTATGCCTGTGTCTTTACTATGTATTTGCTGTGTTTTATGCCAGAAGCTGTTAATCAAACCAAATAAAATGAACCCTCTGGATTCTGATACGTCTCACCTTTTAATGTTGTCCTAGTGTTAAAAACAGTCGACCAATTGAATGGTTTAAATTGAGCTCCATCTCTGAACAACAGCAAAACTCCCCCACTCACAAAAATGGGTAATTATAGCACTGATGATCTGTTTCACTTCCGTTACCACAGAACACAGAACTAGTCAGCTTTAGTAAAAACTCACAGAAGTCCCAATAATGAGCAGTGAGCAATGGTTGAACTCCTCTATAAAGCCTCGATTGTAAGATCTGTTTTTATACCTTCGCAAATGAAACGTTCCTGAAGACCTGGCTGTTGTAATTATTCAACTAATGGGGAACAGAAGTGTTGGTAGTTGACAGAGACTGAGGCTGGTAATCAAGAAAATAATCACAATGTTTATCTGAAAGTGAGGAACATAAATACTGTTTTCCTCTGTGCCTGTGGTCTTTAGAAAATATACACCAAAAATCCAAATAAGCAGCTTGATGTGAGACTAATTATGATCATCTGTGTTCGTGTCTCAAGACATGAGCAAATAGCCATTGGTCTCTTTTGTGCCAGAATATTTCATAGACTGTTACGATCGACAGAAACTTTTAAAGTTACAGTAGTATAAACATTATTTTGGACTATCCAGAAGGGTTATAATAAAAAAATAAAAAAATCAGGGGATTTCCAACTCAGTAGAACTGCGTCACCACAAGTTCCCCCCTTTTTGTAATCAGACATTTGTTTTCTGTTAGGGATACAGACTGTTGGTACCTGTGGTTCGGACTACTGTGACTCCCTCCAGTGGTGATCTAATAACTAATGCCACTAATAATAAAAATGTCAGAATGTGTTTTGACATGGTTTTAAATAATACATAATTAATCAACTTCAACTGTAGACTGCATGCCAAGAAAATGTGTCTAGATGTTGAGTGAATTTGCATTACATGTGGATGATTTGGGATTTTTGGCCAACTTTACTGCACTGCACTCCTAAAAACACTCTGAACTAAAGTTTGTTTCCTATTTGGGTTTAATCTAAAAGACACTTAAGTTTTTTACATTTTTATACCTTTGTTGGAGTCAAAATGTGTGCATGCCATCCTATTTGGAAACTTGGTCTACAAAAGCTAAAAATGCATGCATAAAATATTTTTAAAAAGTCATCTTTTTTTATTCAATTCAGCCCTTTTCATTTTGGAATCTGCATCTTATATATTGAAATTAAAACAGCGCAAGTTGTAGATCTTACAAACTGCCATTTGATTTATCTTCTCTTTTTAAGTACTTATACTACTCATCAGCTGGAACGACATTCTAAATATTGAAAATGTTTTTAAAATGAGCATGTACTGCATGTAGTCATCCTACTACAGGATAGTGAAGTGAAAACAACTCCAAACTTAAATGCTAATGGTCATTCATTGACATCACACTGCCAAAACACACACCACACCATAATTTATTCCCAACAAAACAGGAAAGCCAAGAACCGCACTGAAATAGAAGTGGAAGAACAAATTTGAGGCACTTCTCTGAAACGGGAAGATCAAAACCGAAAAAAAAGTGCTACAAAGACCAATATTACAAAATCAACATTCGTTACCATGATTATCAAACTGACTGTGGAACATATGAATGTGAATTAACAGCTCCCACAATCCCTGTCAGACTGACGTGTTCATGCTTGTTCAAGCTCCACCAGCACACCGTCACAGTCTTTAGGGTGGAGAAACATCACTGGTTTCCCGTGAGCGCCTATTCTGGGCTCCGCCGACAGAGTTCTGATGTTCTTCGCTTTCAGGTCGACTATTGCAGCGTTAATGTCGTCTACCTGCAACCAAGAGGAACACTGTTAATTATTTGTCTAACTTCGGTTAGTCTGATACACACTCCATCACACTGATAATCTTTAAATGAACAGTAAAGTATGAAATCAAGGAAAATGCACTGTATTTTCTGCATTAATTGATATGTGAGAGTCTGATAACAACACCTCTTAAGTTTGTTCTCTGTTTTTCTCTCTGATTTTAAAGACATGTACTGAATGGGACATTTTACAGTTCACAAATAAAACTAGTGTTAGTACCAGCGTCAGTGCTCTCTGGTGGACAAACTATGTAATATTGTCTCTACTACTGGTTGACTACTGCATACATTTCTCTGACATTCTGTAATGTTTGTTACTTTTCGGTCAACATATACACCGGCAATGATATATCTGTAGTAAGCTAATATTGGTTGGTCTATCAGTTGGGCTCTAGAATAAATGACTGTTTGTAGTGGTTTTGTTTACACTGAGGAACTCTGAAGAGAAGTGAACCAAATGTGCAAATGCACCAATATTCCCTCAAGCTGCACCAAACATGTTTGGTATGACAGCATGAATTTGGTGTAAAACTGCAAAGTCTCCAGACTCCAGACCCAAAATAGCACCTTCGGAATAAAGTGGAAAAGGATGGGTTTTTTTGCACAAATGTGCTGCTATTTTTATTTCATTGCAATTAATTAAATCCATAACTGTAACATTAGACCTTTCTTATGGCAGACATTTCAAACACAGAAGTAACTAATACTGAATGAATAATGGATAATGTTAATGAATAATGGATACATTCCCTTCAGGTGTGTCAGTGCCATCGGGGCCCTGGTGTTGGCCTTGTTCTGGGGAGACATGTCGACACCTCACAGTGGTCATTTCAAAAAAGTTCTCGCACACCATAAACGCACATAAAGGGAGCAGAGCCTACATTAATGTTATTAGCCACACCTGTGCTGATCCTGCTATGATAAATATGCTGTGAGAAAGTTGAATTCAAGCTTATTTCAGGGTTAAAGTGGGTCTAACACAATACTGACTACGTGTACCAAATAAAGTGTCCACTGAGTGTAATCCTTACTGCATCATATCAATGCTGTCTCACCTCAATACAAATGTGGTGCATCCCTCCAGACTTGTTCTTCTGTAAGAAGCCAGCGATCGGGCTCTTCTCCCCCAGAGGATGGAGCAGCTCCAGCTTAGTGTTGCCCAGCTCCACAAACACTGTGTAGACGCCGTGCTCAGGCAGGGGCACCTTGTCACTCACCGTGGCCCCCAGCACGTCCCGATACAGAGCCGTGGCCTTCTCCATGTCAGGGACAGCGATGGCAATGTGGTTCAGCCTCCCCAGCTTCCACAGTGATCCAGGAAGGCCCTGATGGAGGGGTGCCGTCGTTGAATGGGTCCTCAGGAGTGTCAGACGAGAACATCTGGAAAGACCTGCCACTAGACAGATAGATTAAAACATAGTGAGATTAGTTGTAGCTATTGTGTTGGAACATTATTCCTAAAACTTTACATACAGTTTCTCCTCTTTTCACTTCAAGTAGCTTCCAGGTTGGAAAAATCATCTTATCCCACACTGTCTGACAGCATCACATCTGCAGTATATTCTGTACCTGCATGTTCCAACTCTTCATTAAGCTGTATGATGTTTACAAAGTGAACACATGTTCATCAAATGGAAATATTCTAGCTGTATTGTGCATCATTTTACACACATTTCCTCACATTCATTTGGTACCTTTCAGGGGCGTAATTTACAGGGGGGACACAGGGGACATGTCCCCGGCACTTTTTCAGAAGGCAGTATTGGACCCCTCCACTTTTTAAAAACCGAAAACTAACGTTGTATTTAAAAAAAACAGGAGAAACATACCATCATATATTACCTTAAAGTAAAAGTAACTTTCTTTTAAAAAGGTGTCTGTATGAAATTTCTACCTGTGACAACTATGTATTTAAAAGCCTCTCTGCTCTAGTTTAATAATAAATACATATTTTGATATTCATATTGCTTTGAGGTGTAGGGCAGATATCAGGGCACTATTAGTGCAAATTTGAACAACATCCAAGCAATAGGTGAAAAATTACATGAGATTAAGTAATCCATCTCCAGAGTGGTTTTATTCTGCACTTTTTCGCCTACGGGGTGAATCAATTTAATGATCTATTTCATCACTTTTTGCTGTATTTTGCTGTATAAAATATTTTTGTTACGACCATCCATTTCATGAAGGGGACATCAAAATTAAGAAAAAACATGGTCGTGTTTTGTTTTACCCGGGGTAGGAGTCTGAAAAACCTAAAGAGGAGGCCTGTACTTACTGTGTCCCCCCACATTTGAAATCAAAATTCTGCCCCTGGTACCTTTGGAAACTCTGGAGTCTACACTAAATTTCAAAATAAAGGATTGCGGGTTTGGACAATGTTTGGCTGCATAGCATGAGTTTAATGACACACATACACATACAGCAGGTTAAAACACTGATTAAAATACTCCATTAGGGGAGAATGGGGCATTATGGAGTTAAGTTTCTGCCAAAGTACAGCGTTGAAGAAAACACCTGTATATTGGTGAATATAAGACTGGACTGTAATTAAGACATAATCAAATTAAACTGTATTCAGTATAGTTATCTTTGCATGCCTTCAGATGAAAGAAATCCAGTCTTTTTTTTTTTATATAAAAAAAACACGAATAGTACCATGTACCCAAACGCTGTAACAAGACAAACCCATGATGTAACGTTAACATAGGGTTTAACTTAGCTGGGCAGTAACTCAGTGTAACGCAGCTAATGTTCAACAGTAAATCTGAGGTCGACCATACTGATATTTCACATTGGAGAATACAGTACAGAAAAGTATGCGTTTAATAGCTGGATAATTGTTTACACAAACCAACCTGCAACCTTCAGCACGGCGGACGCCATATTTGTATCTCGGAACCAAACAGCAGCGGAAGAGTTTCTCGGTGAGCCTGTTTACCTGCGACACAGATAGTCACGCATGTGGGGGAAACCATGGCCAGTGGAGATGTGTGGAGCGTGCTGGAGGAGTGTGTAAAGAAAATAAATACCAACACAGCACAACCAGAGAACTTTCTGAGGCAAGTGGTTGTTTGTGTTGTTTAAAAAGCTGTTAAATGTTGTCGCGACGTCGTTTGCGTATGTGTGAAGAGAAGATGTTCAGCTAGCTAACCGCTAGCTAAAGCTAACTGCGTGAACTTCAAGCGTTAGCGACGTGTTTCATCAAATGGGCTGAAAGCTGTCACAGTCAACCTCTTATTGTATTTTAAGGAGGGTTTGGGAGGGTATTTATTATTTACCAAGTTGCTGATTTGCTGTAACTATTCCATGTTATGCTAACGTTGCCACATTTCTTTAAACTTGTGCAGAAACCACAGTTTAATGGGGTTAGAAAAGGGGGCACCCAATTATCCCATGTGTTCTTTATCAATGAGGACCACAACAACCACAGAAAGCTCAGGTAGCATGCATCTACACTTGGGCTTTCTGTTACTTACTTTACCATAGTTTAAGCATGATGTCTTTGAGTGCCCAATATATGATTAAAGTGGACAGCTGACCCCACTGCATTAACACAGTTGTGTTTAGAATAATGAAAGTAACAATCAGTGCAATATTATCAAATGCTGCACGTGATAAGGATGATGTGATTGTGATACGTGATATATTGCAAGACAACCAGCGGCTTTGACACTTAAAAATGTTAGAGTAACCAAAGAGGAGCAAACTTAAATGGCTAAATACTTTTTAAGACGCAGGACTTGAGTCATATTCTTTATTTATTCACTGCAAACCTTATAGATAACTCATATATCCACTGCAAATGTGCATGTGCCTGAAAGCTAATAGATTTAAACTAACAAAACACAGAATTGCCAGAAAGCAAAATAGTTTCAGAGGTTAAAATGTATGGACTGACTGAAAGAAGCACTAATGCAAACTCAGATCTGGTTGGTCTTGTTGTTGGTAGTGGGTGTTGGTGGAGTGCATCATATTGAAAGGTGATTTTAATATTTTGTTCACCCCATAAAGTACATGAGAGGGGCAGAATATTAAAACCACCTTTCAATATAATTGTACAAACCCTAGCATTAAAGATTGCAAACCACAGACCTGCACCCAACTTCATGGGAGTCTTTTAGACAAATAAAATAAAAAGTACCCTCTTGTCTTTAATAATACACCAGACTTGCCATACTGATTGTGTGTTTCCACCTTTTCAGCCTTCAAGATGGAGTGGCAGCAGACTTTACCTCTCTCACTAAGACCCTGTATGACCTCCACAAAGCTCAGGAGCCTGCAGACTATAAAGGCAGCCCGCTTACTCAGCTGGTGGTGGAAAACTTTGATGAAGAGCAGATCTGGCAGGAGCTGGAGCTGCAGAACAATGCTGTACTGAAACACTTTAAAAATGCCACTGACGAGGCTTTGTCAGATGAGACATTAACGTTGCTGGTAGAGGAGGAGGAAGAGAATAGTGACGAGGAAGAAGTAGAGACTGATGGTGAAAATGTTGAGGAGGAGGAAGAAGAAGAGAAAGAACCACCCAGGCGGTCTAAGAAAATGCCTGCGGAGGCTGAGGACAGGGCAGGGGATTACACAGATGAGGACTCTGATTTAGATTTTGATGTGGATGCTCTGGAGAAGCGAGAGAAACAGAAGACGGCGATTGGAAGGAAAGGCTCCAAAACAAAGGTGGTTCCCTCTGAGGTTGATGATAAGTTCTTCAAACTGTCAGAGATGGAGTCGTTTCTTGATGATATGGACAAGCGAGAGGGAAAGGAGGGTGAGGACGAAGATGACGTAGACTTGTTTCAGGACCTTCCCTCTGATGAGGACGATGATCTTGACCTAGATCAAATAATGTCTATCAAAAAGCAAAAGAAAAACACTGTATGTATTTTATCACTTATTCTCATCTATTTTATTTTTTATTTCTGATGAAACAGAATACAGGAAGTATGATTATTGTTTATATCGACAGGCAAAGAGCTCCAGGAATCTCAAGTACAAGGACTTCTTTGATGCTGTTGATAGTATGCCAGCCAAGGCAGACGACCAGTCAGATGGCGAGGATGACAGCATGGATGAAAGCCAGGAGGAAGGTGAAGAAGAAATGGATGACGAGGAAGATGATTATGATGGTGAAGAGGAGGGTGACGATGAGTAAGTGTGTTTTTAAAGTTATGTAATGCGTATAATTACGTGTGGGAGACGCAGATTTGGTGGAGTATGGTTGATTCCGGCATGTTTGTCCACCTTTGCCAGGGATGAAGAGAGAAGTCAGTCCAAAGCATCTCATAAGAAAGTGACCTTTAACCTCTCCGGGGACGAGGACAGCGAGGGAGAGGACATTGAGGACATTTTTGGAGGGAAAACTCCAAGCTCAGCAAAGTCTGAATCAAAGTCGTCATTTGAGAAACGGCAAGAAAAGGTAAGCAGGGTTAAAGTTTGGCTAAATTGATTTGCCAGTTCGTGTGGCTTAAATGTGGTGCGACGGTCATGATTAGTGGGTGAGTTTTAATGTAGACTATAAATGTATTAATGCAACAGTGATGCTTGTAGGCCTGAGTATTGTTTGAAATGGTTTGATACTGGGGCCAAAAAGATATCTGAGTTTCAATACCAAAACAATATTTCATTACTTACATTGAGAAAATGTTTTTCCACAACACCCCTTTTTATGTTTAACACAATAAGCCACACTTCTTTAATGCATGCATGTTTAATTTTGTCTTAACACGAAGCAGCCGTACAAGAACTATAACTTAATAAAATGCCAAATTAATGCTTCAATCAGGAAACATGTAATCAATGAATGCAAGGAAGATGACAAAGAATCTGATCAGGAATTTTATGCCAAATTTCAGTTCTTGACTTTATTTCAGTACTCTGTGCTGGAGACACATTTCTGTTTGTCTTCGTTGTCTTAGAGGGCATATTTAACCTTGTGCTGCTGCAGCCTTTACGTTAATCTGACGGCGTTCAATTCAGACTTGTGGTGTGTTGAAAGTGATACGAAAATGGTGCAAACTAGTAAGATTGCCGTTGTGACTTTTTATGCGAAAGTGACCAGGGCTTATTCAGACATCAGACCGACATGTTAAATTGCCATCAGTTTCATGTAAAGGGCTGCATGTCTGAAAGGGCCTTGAGAGTCCTTCAAATTCTCAAACTAGACTCCCTGGTGTTTCATGTCTCCCTGGTACCTGAAGCAACACGCCCACACCAACGCAACCCCTTGATCTGATTTCAGTCTGAATGCCTGCTAATAGCGATCCTTATTATATCCTATTGTTGTTCTAACCTGCAGATGTCAGAGAAGATTGAGGAGTTGGAGAAAGCAGCTCTAGGAGAGAAGCCCTGGCAGTTGTCCGGAGAGGTGACGGCACAGACTCGTCCAGAGAACAGCATGCTGGAGGAAGATGTGGAGTTTGAGCAGGCATCCAGGATGGGTTAGTGACTCCTCTGTGTTTGTGTGTTGCATTCATATGTCACTTTGGATTCATACAATTATTCACACCAGTGTTATGTTTATGTTATTAAAATGGAGAGAATTTCTTTCTGTGTGCTGTTCTTTGATGATTTTATCTTTGCCTTTCAGCGCCCACTATCACAGAGGAAACCACACTACAGCTTGAAGACATCATCAAGCAGAGAATTAAAGACCAGGTTAGTCACAATAACTTGTGTTGTATATTGTCTGAAAAATAAATGGCGTGTCTTTGTTGCCTGGTTATAACCCAGTGCCTTTGACTTTTGTTTCTATTAGGCCTTTGATGATGTGGTCCGCAAGGAGAAACCCAAAGAGGAGGTGTTTGAGTACAAGAAGAGGCTAACGTTGGATCATGAGAAGAGCAAGCAGAGTCTCGCAGAAATCTATGAGCAAGAATACCTCAAGCAGAATCAGGTTTGACTTTTATCTTGTTTTCACTTCTACTCCAACACACCTGAACCTGTGCTGCATCCATTTTTTTGTGCTTTTTTTTTCCTTATTTCAGGAAAAGACAGAGGAGGAGGAGAACCCTGCCCATGTAGGCATTCAAAAACTTATGGACACACTCTTCCTGAAGCTGGATGCTCTCTCCAACTTCCATTTCACACCTAAACCAGTAAGATTTGCCTGACAGCAACTGACTGTTACTGTTTGTCAGCACTCACCAGAAATCACAGGCTTATTTAGCAAAAAATCTGTTGTGTCAGGATTTTTACCCTGTATCTAACTCTGGTTAGTGACATTTTCAGTATAATCTTTGATTCTTAATGCGTTAAATAGTTTTCAGACACAATATGTAACACCTCACAAAACATCTTGTCTGTAAATGGAGCAGTTGCTTGAAATGAATGAACTTCATGAATGAAATAAATTGTAAATGTAAACTGATAATATGAACGTGTCCACAGCCCGTTCCTGAAGTCAAAGTGGTGTCTAACTTGCCATCCATCACAATGGAGGAGGTGGCTCCAGTCAGCGTTAGTGATGCTACACTGCTTGCCCCAGAAGAAATCAAGGTTTGTCATCACTCCATTTTCCAACATTTATTTTGGTCTTTATATATTTAGTTACACAGCGTGTCTAATAATACTCTCCTCTAACCAAAGGAGAAGAACAAAGCAGGAGATATTCTGGGTGATACTGAGAAGACGTCAACAGACAAGAAGCGTGAGAGACGCCACAAGAAGACGGTGAAGCGTCTGAAGATCAAGGAGAAAGAAAAGAGACAGAAACTTAAAGAGGCCAGTGCAACTGGGGAGAACAAAAAGCCATCAAAGGCTGAAGTCGCAGAAAACCTGAAGAAACTCACAAAAGGAGGCAAAGCCACGATGCTCAAGGTGAGTGTTCTGTCCCGCATTGCTCAGATCAGTATGCATTCAGTGCCTGTATTTGTCACACATCTCAGATCAGTATTAGCCTCTTCAGACATTTGAAGTTACAAGATATAAACTGGAGAAAGACAAATGTGTTGATATGAACACTGACTGGGCCCCAAATACTCAAATGGACCAAGACTGGATTTTATTTACATAATGATGATGAAAAACGTGGTGGAAAGTAGCTAAGTACATTTACTCAAGTACTGCTTGAGGTACTTGTACTTTATTTGAGAAATTCCATTTCATGCCACTTTATATTTCTGCTCCTCAACATTTCAAAGGAAATATTGTACTTTCTACTCCACCACATTTGACAGCCATAGTCACAAGTTGCTTTAGTGATAAAAAAAAATTACACACAAAACTCATGGACACTATAAAATATGATGCATTATAGATCAAACTACCGAAAAGTATATAAAATAGTTAAAATTAGCTGCCTCTTGACAAGCTACAACATTAAAATGTTGTTTACATGTTACAACATCAGTAATAGTGATCACATAATATTGTATGTAGTAATATATCACTGACAGGAGCCATTTTGCTGCATAACAAATAACTTTTGATACTCATGTATATTTTGCTAACAACACTTCTGCACTTTTATTTGAATAAGATTTTGAATGCAGGACTTTTACTTGTAACAGAGTACTTTTACATTGTGGTATTGGTACTTTTACTTACGTAAAGGGTCTGAGTGCTTCTTCCACCCCTGACTGAATCAACAAAATAGATGAATCAAAGAATAGAAGCTAGTTAGAGCGATCAATTAAACTGGTGCGGTGTCCTGGATCAGCTGATGTGTTAGCTGCATATTGCCATAACAAACTGGGTCAATGCCAAAATAAACATTACATTGATTCTTGGATAATACGGTGTGTGTTCTCGAGGTGACTCAACTAACACGCTGCTCCTCTGTTTCAGGACGAAGGAAAGGACAAGGCTCTGCGGTCCTCTCAAGCCTTCTTCTCTGAGCTGCAGGACCAGGTCAAAAGTCAGATCAAAAGTGCAAAGGACCAGTCTTCAAAGAAGAAGAAACACAAAGAGGTTTCTGTCAGCAAACTCAAGTTATAATAACTGTGATGGTTTGTTGTGGAAGACCAACTTTTTTATTGTACAGATTCTTTTTTATGAGAAAGCTGCAATATATTAAATCTGAAAGTCCTTGTAAAATGTTTCCATTTTCATTAAAATAAGCCAAGTTCCCCCAAGTTGTTTGTGTTTGTTTGGCAATAAGTAGAGCATTTTGTGATAATAAATGTTAAGTCACGTGAAAACACCAGAGCACCTCCTTTGTGGATGAATGAACAGTGTCTGTCTGAAGACCCACAGTTGTTGATAACACTAGTGGAATCTTTTTTTTCTCATTAGAAAATCATAAAAGAAATATACATCTACAATGCAAACAAAACACAAGGTATGTGTACACATGATTGAAGAAAACGTAAAGATCAGCTCATCAGAAACATCTCACTGTAAGAGTCTAGGATACTGTGTTTGTATTAGGCCGCTCAAGACCAGACCATTTGTTAGTGACTAAATTTTAGCCACTGAACATCAAAGATACTGAAATGCTGAAGCGGGATCAGTTGTGTGAAATCAAGGCCTGACAAGCGATTTTGGGTTTGAAACACGTGAATCTGGTACAGGTATCAGAAATGGAACAAGTTGCCTCATCCCAAAAGTAAAGGTATGAACAAATACCACAAGGCAGTAATACTCCAGTAACATTTAAAGTCTTCCCTGCTTCAGTCACAGTAAAATGTATTGAGTAGAAGACTAATTAGCAGTAATGGAAGAGTATTGAGATACTTTACAAAGGAACAGAAAAAAGTAAACTTGAGCTACTTTCCACCCTTTCTGTCTATATAGTGCTAGCTCATTTAAACTCTAAAAATGAACTTAATTTCCAGTGGTGGAAAGTAACTAAGTACATTTACTCAAGTACTATACCTACAATTTTGAGGTATTTTACTTGAGTATTTCTATTTTCTGCTACTTTATACTTGTACTTTTTACTCCACTACATTGATTTGATAACTTAAGTTACCCGTTATTTTGCAGATTCAGATTAATAATACAAAATATAATCAACAAATAAATTAGGATGTAAAATTATAGATCAAGAGAAAACTTTATTGATCCCTGGGGGACAAATTCACAGGCTACCCAGCAGATAAAGTAGTTGAAATTAGCTCCCCCTTTACCAGCTGCAGCATTAAAGTGATGAACACATTAATGCATCAATAATTATCATGCAATAATATAAAATACATTATTCGGAAATGGGCCATTCTGCATAACAAGTACTTTTACTTTTGGTACTTTAAGTATATTTTGATGCTAATACTTTTTGTACTTTTACTTAAGTCAAATTTTGAATGCAGGACTTTTACTTGTATTTTTACACTGTGGTATTGCTGCTTTTACTCAAGTACAAGATCTGAGTTCTTCAGCTTGTGTAATGTTTTGCATGTCGGATAGCTAGTACATGTAGGTACATTTTGCCTTGTGTAATAGAAAGTGCAGTATTTCTCTCTGAAATATAATGCCGCAATAGTAAATAAATTAAAATAAAATTGAAATACTCTAAGTTATAAGTAGTATTACTTACAAATTCAAAATAATGATTTAGTATCTAAAAAATAATGAGTTAGTATCTCAAAATAATGAATTACTATCTCAAAATAATGATTTAGTATCTCAAAATAATGAGAAGCTTTCTCAAAATACTAAGTCATTATTTTGAGAAAGTTTCCCATTATAATGACTTACAGGATCTACAGGATTTCCCCATCACATTGGCGGAAATGGGCTTCCATACACCTGTAGTTGACTCCTGTAGTTGATTCCTATCTGACATAAAGTATGAAGACCCCGCCCCCTGAGATCAAATTCCCATGACGTCACTAAAGATCATTACGGAAGTGAACGAGGCGACGAAACACAGACAGAAACCCAAATAAGTTGGTGTGTACGCTTGACTGATATTTACAGGTAAGTTACTGCCGCTTTATTAGCTGTTGATCGCTTTGAAACGACCCCATTCTTCAAACTACTTGGGCGTGTTTGAAAATGTTGTTTTTATTTTGCTGCCGTTGAGCGAGAGCTATGTAGCTAACTAACGTTAGCGCAAACGATGACAGAAGACAGACAGACTGCTAGCTAACAAAGCAAAGGCTAGCTAACAGTCAGGTTTGGCAACACAGACACAGGTTTGGGGTTTTAAACGTGACTATAATAGTATTATAAGTGAATCGATGAAAAAGAGGACAAATAGACTAGATAAGATGGCAACGTTTAAAGTAGCATGGCTTAGGAAGCCGCGTTAACGTTAACGTTAGCTGTCAGGTTAAAGCTAACTGTTTTGAGCTGTTAAACGTTCAATGCTTCTTGGATTTCGTTAGCAAGCTAACTTAATGTTTTTGTGTGTGTTGTATTTGTTTGGCGTGAATCTGCGGAGTCATTCTCTCGCGATGGGTTGGTCATGCTCACATGATTAAGTGAGTCACTGGATCAGAGGTGGGGACGAGGTTAGATGGACTCTGTAGGTTGGTTTCGGTTGTAGCTATGCTTCCGTGTGGTTTCTGCTCCCCTCATGCTCTCCTCTTCACAGACAGTCTATCATCATGCTGGGAGGAGGATTCAAAGCAGACCGGCTAAGAGTCAACCTGCGGCTGGTCATGAACCGCCTCAAACTCCTCGAGAAAAAGAAAAGTAAGTCCTGGACTGGGTAAAACTACTGGTCCTACTCTCCTATAGTTGGTGTAGACTCAGTGTGTGTTTGATTTTTTTCTGTCCCTCCCAGTAATGACAGTTTACCTTTTCCCACTCCCATTACCAAATTTTTAAATGAAGCTGAGCTTGCTCAAAAGGCGAGGAAAGAGATCGCAGATTACCTGTCGTCGGGTAAGGATGAGCGGGCACGGATCCGTGTGGAGCACATTATCAGAGAAGACTATCTGGTGGAAGCCATGGAGATCCTGGAGCTTTACTGTGACCTGCTGCTGACTCGCTTTGGCCTCATTCAGTCCATGAAGTAAGTAGCCAACAAGGTGCACCAATACCACTCTTTTTAAACATACTGATGCGTATCTGACTGTCATTGTGGTCTTTCTTGTTAAACCTTTTTCTGTTTCTCCAATAAGGGAGCTGGACCCAGGCTTACAAGAGGCAGTGTCCACACTCATCTGGGCAGCGCCTCGCCTCCAGTCAGAGGTGTCTGAACTAAAAACTGTAAGTACTGTTTAGATGTAACACAGTGCTGGCGGCAACAATATTAAACAAGTTCTGTCCGTTTATTCCTATTAGGCCAGTCTTCAGAGTCTTATCTCTAAATGCTGCTTTCAGGTATCTGACCAGCTATGTGCAAAATATAGCAAGGAGTATGGCAAGCTGTGCAGGACAAACCAGATTGGCACAGTCAACGATAGGGTAAGCAATTTTCTCCACTGACTGCACACGAGCCTGTTCAAGAATGCATGAACCTTTTGCCCAGTAACTCTTTAGCAGCACCTAATCACATGTCTGACGTGTTTATAGCTGATGCACAAACTGAGCGTGGAGGCCCCTCCCAAGATCTTGGTGGAGCGCTACCTGATAGAGATCGCCAAGAACTATAATGTGCCATATGAACCTGACGCCATGGTCCGGGTGAGCGTTAAGTCATCAGTTGTCACTCACAACGTCAAATGACGTTGTGCATTGTGTTTATTAACCCACTCATCCACCCCGTCTCTTGACAGCCCGAGGTGTGTCCTGGAGAGGAGGCAGACCTGATTGACGTGGACAATGACAAGAAGTTTAGAGGAGGAGGAGGAGGAGGAGGAGGAGGTGGTGGAGGTTTCACTGCTCCTCCTGCTGCTATGCCGATGGCCATGCCCATGCCTATGCCCATGCCTATGCCAACAGCTTTCAACTATCCACCTCCCAACGGAGCCGTAAGAGATTCCTTTTAAAGACCCCATTCTTTATGATTTTGTCTTTAGTTATGCATTTGATGATAGAAAACTTTGTGCAATACGAGTGGACGACATGGATGAAATCTTCAATCACAGTAAATATCGTCATATCAACCAACCATGGAGTGCAGTTATCGTTGCCAAAATTACTGGGATGTACGATATTACCTTGATGATTATTAAATCCTCAAACAGAGTTAAAACACACAGTACTTAAAGGTTTAAACATGTCTATACCACAAAAAACACAAAAAGGTGATCATCATTTGTGTTTTAGCCATTCTTATAACTAGCTTTAAACATACGGTTCACCCAAGGCACCAAAAAACTACTTTCAGACTTGTACCTGACTGTTGTTTTCCTCCAGGACCAGTTTAATGCTCCCGTTGGTACCTACAACAGCTTCCAGCACCCCATGGGAGGAGGGCAGCCCCCTCAGCTACCCACTTCTCCCCCCACATACGAGTCTGTAAGTGACCAAACCCCTCCCACCCATGCCCCCTTCCCGTTCCCACAGATGGACAGACGGACAGGGCAGGGCACCACTCAGGGAAGAGCAGTTCATTCAGCTTGCTTGCAGTTTTGCCTGTCCTCTACTTTTTTTTTTACACTGTTTCTCAGAGTAGGCCCAGATTCTGCTTCATCCGCATGGGTACATGAAGTGCAAATACTGTAACTACTAACTTTGACCCGATCAATTGCTCTAAATGGGAACAGATGAAAGTGTCGAGTGTGTTTTAGAGAGAGCTCAGGCTAGCTGTGTCCTAAAGTCTATCTTTGTGTCACACACTAAAGGTGATGGTTTCTCAAAAATCCCCTGCAGTCTTCCCTTTTATTTTCTTTCCTTACGGTTTGTTTTTACCTCTGCATCGTTGAACGCCATTGTCTTTCTCAATACTAACTCATAATATTATTTTATTTCAATATGAAGATGGCATGATCCCTTACACATTTCTCTGTGTTTCAGATTGATGACATAACTGCCAAACCTTCTGTTCCCTCCCAGGCCGTAGGTGAGTTCTGCCAACAATCATATTCATGTTGTTATTATTATTATTATTTTTTTTATTATTTTTATTATTGTCATCAAATCCAAGTAAAAGACCAAAACCAACCGTGTATTAGTCTGTCTCGCAATGCTTTCCCTCATTCCTTCTGGGGATGCAAGTCTTTAGAAACCGGTCACAGATATATGGTTTTATTTTTAACAGCTAAATAATGGTGGGCACTGTAGTTTTTAGCAAATGTTACCCAAATAAGAGTAAATAGTGTGTTTGTTGGAAACTATATTCAGAAGCAGGTTTGGTGCTTTGGTGAGTATATACTGAACCTGGACTGATTCAAAATAAACTATAGTGCAAATGTTCATCTAAACGAAGGCACATGTCACCCAGTGCAACAGTGTGGCTCACAGGTGTGTTTTCGTTGCACGACAATGGAGGTCTGTGGCAGAGAGGAATGATAATAATTGGAATCAGTTCATTGTTGGTTTTGGTCTTTTCATAGGATTTTTTGACATAAAGAAAAATATAAGATATGACTAGATTTATTCTTGAAACATTATTGAAATGATCCCTCAAGTCTTTCATGTAAGAACAGCATTTGTCCGTGACTTTTAATGAAGTTTTCTGAGTAGTTCTGCTTTCTGACTTTCCATTATGTGCCTGTTGGAAACTCACCACTGTTATCTTTTTGCTGTTGTATTTGCTGCCAGATATACTGCTGCATAAATTCAATTTACTACCATATATTACCCTCCAGGTCCTGGCCCTTCGTCTCAGCTGTTTGACAACAATGCTCTCCCAGAACTCCCCTCCGTTCCCGACACACTCCCCACATCCTCCTTCGGCGGAAACACCACCACCTCGGATGACATCGACTTTGACGATTTGACGCGGCGGTTTGAGGAGCTGAAGAAGAAGACCTAATTGCTATATCCCTGCTCTACACACACACAGGCCTGTGTCGTCACCAACGCAGCTCAGAACAGGAAATGGGAAAATGTTCAAGGCTCTGAATCAGATTTGGATAGTTCTCGTCCCCCTTCCGCGGTGAAGTAATCTAACATAGATAGTAAACATACATGTGTTCTTACCTCATTTATATAAATAAGACCAGCGTACTGAGGGTGTGGTCGCTCACTCGACCTTTGTCAGCTAGCAGAAATCTCGTTTCTGTTGGCAGTACCAGTGAGTACCACATGTTTTAATTTCTTTATACATGACGCATTATATAAATTCATACATACAATCATGTGGGTGCTGACCCCTGTTCACTCATTTAAGGTCACACTGACTTTTAACTTTTCCCATTTGTCTGAGTGATATAACATATAATCGAAGTTTGATTTTAATTGTTGCTTTTCCCGGGGTTTTGGGCCTGATTTAATATTCATAGTACATGCCTTGATTCTACTTTGCACACGCTGTGTCGCTGTGATCTTTGCCACTGTGTCACTCAGCCCTGTCTCAGACCAGTCAAACAAGCCCGACTGGCCGCCCCAGTTTGGAGGAGAGTTGGCATTCACACTAACAAAGGCTACAGATTGTTTCCGAGGTGAGGCTCCAATACCTAACAATTCTTTTTCCATAAAGTTATCGGAACAGACAGAAGCCATATTTTCAGTGTCTTGAGCAGTCATGCAGTTTTGTCACTGTGGAAAGGACGTTTTGAAACACTCCTCACACTTCAAGGCTTATTTATACCTGAAAAAAAGGGTGTATGAGCCCTCCAGGAAAAGCTCACGGTGACACATGTCAAACCTGTTACAGGGGTGGTGGGGCACAGATGTAAAGTGATAAAACAGTGTGTGGAAATCTGTAATATAATTCATTTACAATGATATACATAGACCTATTTACACGAATGATTGAACTGTACAACAAAAAGAGTTTGGTAGCAGGGGGTTGTTCAATATTTGACAAATTGTTTTATATACAGCATCTCCAAATAAAGTCGTTGTTTTTTTGCCCTTTTGAATGTCAGTTTTACCAAACACCTGTACTTTCTTATCATTGAAGTACTTCATTTACAAGCAAAATGTGTGCAGATGAAAGCAGTCGCGCAACAACCTAATTTGATTGATTCAATGTAAATATTGACCCCAGAGGTTTGTGTTGTCCTCTGTGATCGTGTGTGCATGTGTCTTATACTGTATGTGCACCACTGCATTTGCCTTAGTCACCATCTCTCATCAGAGGCCTTGCCAGTCTGTACTAGGATTATGCATTTGTTATCCATCAAGACTGGATACATGTGCATTGAGTCTCAGTTGATTAGATTACACTTTGCTTTATTTGCTTTACCCACAAATAATTCTCAAAACCTTTTTGAGTTGAAAAATGCAGCTTGGATGAAAAAAAACAAACGTCTGTACTGGCAATAGAGGTAGATGTTTCTATTTTCCTGTGGATAAATGAGAGGGTTTTGTTGTCGTACTGACGTGACGCATTGCTGCAACCTAACCACACCCAGCTCTGCTTGCATGGCAAATGGACAGTGGCCCTGGAACAAAATGATTCCCTGGAAAGAACATTGAAAAGCTTTCCAGCTGGGTGATGGCCGCAGTTTATCAGTAGGTTTTTACATGTGTTGGAGAAAGTAGAGAGAGATTATTAACACTACAGAACTGTGATCTGCTCACTGTCTTTTCTATGTTGGACTGTTCTTTCATGCTAAACTTTGAGACACAAGATGGTGTCTGGTTGCAAAAAAAACCCAGTTTTTTTCCACTGTATACTAAAATAACAATTTAATAAAAGATTATTTGGAACTGGAAACTGGTAAGGTTTTTATACGAATATTGTTCACAACACTTCTTGCAACACTGCTTTACAATGCTGTAATGTCAAATGGTAACCAGCAGGGGTCGGCAGTGTAATTATAAAGGATTATTCCTAAAGAGAAATATGCTTGAGTAGCAGTGACCTAGAGCAAACCTTTATTTAGAGATGAAGTGGATTATGTATGTTGAGGTTTAGTTTTTCTTATTTCAGATCAAAGTAATCTGTTCACCTTCTTCCTGGATCCTGATAGTTCTGTATTGACGGTTGTGCATCATATTGAGACACCTGCTCACCTCTAAGTTAAATTCAGGCTCAACAGTTTTTTAGAGAGGGCACAAGTTAAGGGCACTTGAGGTGTTAGAGAGTGGCAGCTGTCAGCACTCAGGCCATTTACTCGCATGCTTTTAGAGATGACCAGAAATGGCTCTACAGGTGAGATACATCTGCGGCTCTGTTGAGTTTGTAGAGCTCATCGAGTAATGCAAAATGTGGCAGATGAGGCGTTTGAAAAGGAGAATCTTCGATCATGTCCACCAGCATAAGACTGTAGAGTGAGACTTTGAAAGCTGTGAGAGTCATTTTTGTCGACGTAGTCTTCTTTGTGTGCTTTTCGTTAAGTCTTTGACTTGGCATTCAAGTGTGTAAGGCAATGGCTGAGTCCATTTTACATAATCCACCATTTTGATTTAAATACTCAAGTCTAGTGTTTGCTGAGGAGTTTGCTTTCTGCGTGACTGAGCAGGACATTTTAAACTTAGCAAGGCCAACCATTCTTTAAACCTCACTTTGTTCAATTAACAAATCACATTTGTTAACATGACAGACATTTCACAGACACTTTTGTCCAAAGTGGCATACAATAGGTGCACTCAACCTATGCAGGAACAAGAACTAGATGTTATTAAAGATGTGTATGTGGGTTGACTTTTGGACAATAGTTAAAGCCTGTGTTACATCACAATGGTATTCATGGCCACTATATCTGAATTTGTGGCCCAGTGACTCTAAAAGGTTCAGGTTTATGTTTGAGTCTCTATAGCAAGGCCAAGCAGCAAAAACGTTTTGCAGCTTTTTTTCACATTATATCTCTGTGTGCTTTCTCCAGGCTCCTAGAAGAATCACAGAGCAAACTGTCCATTGTTGGTCCTCTGTGGCATGAATGTGGGTCAAGCTACTCTGCTGAAGTGCTAATGAGGCGTTGCTGATGCAGTTTGAGGTGTGAGCTGTTAGCGAAAGCTGGAACAACTTTCTTTCACGCACTTTCAGAGGTTATTCCACTGAAAGGGCACATTCTGCAAAGGGCATAATCACAAACTAGCTTTGTGGTCGGCTTGTCACACCAATGTGGAGAGGATATGTGATAGTTTTACGTGTTTTCTGTGCCCTTTGTGTTGTCAAGGACGGACTGTCCAATGCGGGTGATGTAAGTCAGCGAAGCAGGTCAAACGCTGCTTTTTCAGTAGTGATTGTAAATTAGCAAACGCATCATTTTGGATTATACCAAAAATACCAGCACAAAAATGTCTATTCAGCCCCCAAAAAGTACTTAATGTAAACAGTCTAAAAGTACTGATGAAAGAAAAACAAACTTACATTGAATTAGTGATGAGTCTGATGATTTCACATTTTTCTCCCATCATCTGGTACGTTAGAAAGAACACTGTTAAGGTGTTTGCTTTATTTTTGTTCTTTAAATATCCCGATATATCCATCTTATATTTCATTGTAGAGGAGGATGTCTGTAATATATTGTGTTTTTGTTTATATAATAATAGTGACGGTCATTGTGAGGCACAAAACTGCCATTTGTAACAAAATAGAGCTTATATTTGAGTAATTTTAGTTGAAATCATAATATGATCATATATCATATGTCATAATGTCTTTTGTGTGTATGATGAGTTTTTTAAGCTTGAAAATTTGGACATGGTTGTGGGGGAAAGTTGATAAAAATCATTAGTAATATTTTAGATATTATATAATATAGTAATTGTAGATATGCTGAAACGTATCTTAAATATATATATCTTGATTTATGTTTTGGTAATCAGGTTTACAGACTTATCAGCTACTGTATGTCTGCAGCTCTTTCAGTTAAAAGTCCCTAATAGATTAAATACATTAAGATCTGAATAGAGATCAGTTTATTCAAGTTCACACATACAGCACATACAGCATCAATAAATGAAAACAATAAATAAATTGTCGTCTTTGACGTTTTTGGTTACATAAAAGCACAGAAGCTCTAAGACAGGACGTTAAAGTGTCAGCAGGCCCGCTCGTATTCCCAAACCAAAAGCACAAACTTGAATGTAGTGAAGTCTGCTACATAAATCATTCAAAAGAGAGGACACACTGAATCACATAAAAGTAGACATGTATGATGAAAAGTCATGACATGCACCTTCAGCATGTATTACAGTGACAGAGGTGAGACGGGAAAAAAGTGATGAATTAGTAATTAGCTCCCATATGTGTTATTATATAAAAGCACCTTCACAGTCTTCTAAAAGTGAAAGTCCATGTTGGTGTACAATCGATGGCTGGCTGTCATGTTTGACAGCAGCAGGCTGTGGCTGTTAGGAGTGAAAGCTGACCATATCAATATTCTCAAAGTTGCTAATAGCAAATCATTTGCGCCAACAATAAATATCATTATCATTTCCATGCTAAAACAAGAAAGATTCAGTATTTCCCCCTTTTGGTGAGGTGATAGAACCATCAAAATATCATTTAGAATAATAATGGAGCACTAAAATGCTCTACTTAAGTAAACTTGGGTAAAATGAACAAATTAATAAATGACAAAATAAATATGCAGATTGAACAGACTTTCTTTATAGTGTATTTGTATAGACATTCAATAATTCTAGCAGGACTTCTATTCTGGTACTTGCTGATTACATTTATTGGATTGAGGACAGTTTGATAGGTGATGATAGGTCTCACAGTTTTTGACATCTAAACCTGCTTCAATGCCAAGCTGTGAATGGATTCTACCAAATTTATATGTCGACATGAAATGAACAACGTATCCACAGATGAACAAAAGCTGTTTAAAATATACACATCACATCATCATGGATAGCAATGACTTGGAAAAAGCAACACTTTGACATGCAAGAGAAACAGTTATTTTATTACCCATTTACTCTGACTCACCATTTCAGAAAACTTTCCCAGGCATTGGAAATTCTGTACACATACAAAACACCAGAATGTGTTATGCAATTTTATATTTAGAAAGTAAAACTTCCAATAAGTGCAAAAGAGTGTTTAAGAAGCGAGGGTGCCATGGGTTGCAGCCGTGCCGATCGGAATAGACAGCTTATCCCGCTAAATGCAGCGTCCTCACAGTGTGTGCCTGCCAGAGTACCGTCTACACTTGTCTTGTTGCTCTGTTAAATGGAGAAGACAGTGCAGTAAGACTCACAGTACTTCACTTCTCTTTAACTGAAGGGAGGATGCAACGATACACTTAAGAGAGAGAAGTCACTTGGGAGGAGTAGAAAACTAAAAGGGTCACTAGTTGTCGAAGCAAATATTTGTACTGTTTCGCATGCATCGTTACATAAGTTACTCTCTGCAGTCAACCGGAAACAAAATGGAATGGATACTTCTGTCTGCTTTATGAATTATGAATAGGTAGTTTGGACTGAACAATTTATGTGATAAATGAAATTTAGAGGCTGTTTGTTTTTTTTAAATCCAACATCTTAGGTTTATCCTAAAAGGCTCCTGATGTTTTTGCTAGTTTCCAGAATTTCATTTGTCACAGATATATTTATAGTTTATGAAAGTTTTTGTTTCAAGTGAAAAGCTTAAAGAAGTTTTATTTAAGCAAATCAAATTTATTGAAACCAGTTCATTATTTCCCTTGGGGTTACAGTGTTATTTGATTATTCTTCTAATTCTGAAGAACCTCTATTAACATCATTTTTGGCCACTTGGGGGCAGCAGAAACAAGCTGTGAACACAACATTGACATATTATCACCTTTTAAGCTGATATGGCGAACATGTTAGCAAACAGATGCTTATTTACACATCCAGCAGACATGGAGCAACGTGTTTCTGGCCACCTGGCAAATGCGAGTCCAATATCAGCTCTCTTTTAGCTGTTTTTGGTCTCCACCAACTCCTGAGAGAAATATGTGGCTCTTCAGCTGCTAAATGCTCCACTATGTTCACAAGCTAGTCGCCAAACCTGCAGTTTGGTGCTGCACAGGTAGAGTACAGTAGGTTTTTAGAACTTTTGTCTGCTACATCCAAAAATTACACAATGAGAGCGGTGAGGGTGAACAAAAAACAATAAAGGTTTGGTAAAACCAAAGCAATAAACTAAAAGACACTACAACGCTCTGAAGAGCTAAGGGGAACTGCAGAGTCGGGTGACCATTTTCTGTTTGTCACTACAAGCGACACCTACACCAGTCTTTTGACCCATTTTTAATATAAAATATTGATTATATAGCAGCTTTAAGGATGATAAAAAAAACATAGATAAAAAGAATAGAGACGAAAAGCTACTATACTGGTTACATTGCAGTACTAAACATCACAGGTAGCAGATGAACACAATATTAAAGACAAAGAAAATAACTGCAAACTGCTTACATATGCATGAAACACAAAGGGCCAACATGAAATGTTTGAGCACAGTACTTACACTATTCTACTAACAGCTGGGAGCCTCTACACCCCGACCTGTTCTGGTAACAGAGGGGCTGCATGATGTTTTTCTTACCTAACAGCACTTGCTCAATTTCTTCACTCTCCTCCACAGCTACAGGTTTCAGCAGCAGGGCAAAAATCACAGCAATGCCTATCACCTGTGAACAAAAACAAGCCATATTATCCTATAACTAGTGTGACATGCTGGAAGGAATAGTTTTTTTTAGATTAAATTAAGTGTCTTTTAAGATGAATATTTTAATACAGTTATAAGTTTTCCCATCTTTACCCACCTTGAGAGGCTGCAGTATAAAGATGCTCTGGAAGAGGGAGAGGCCCAGAGACATGACCCACTTGATGGACTTTTGTTTGCCGTACTCAAAGCCGTACAACAGGGTGAAGAAAGTTGATACTCCACTGATGGACAGCAACAGGAACCAGCCCAGGAACACACACCACCAGGGCAGCCAGCAGCCCGCCGACCTCTTCTTCTTCTTCACGGGAGGCGGGCTGGGCCAAAGAGAGGGAAGGTTCCAGTTAAATAAAACCAGTGATGTTTCTACTCTATGCAGACATTTTTGTTTCTGTGTTTGTGTGTTGGCCGGAGTGCTGACCAGTAGGCCAAGTGGCTGGTGAAGACCATCTCAGCCTTGCGAACCAGCAGGTTGGTGACCATGAGGGTTTGCTGGTACTCCTGCGGACTCGGGAAGTTCTTTTCATCCAGTTTCTCCAGGCACATCAGGAGGTGACAGAGACCAGCTAGGAGGAACTTGCTGCAGTACACCCAGTGGGGGTCACTCTCACTCTCCCCTTTGACAGGATGACATACACGCAGCATTACAGCATTGAATTTCTCTGAGAGCGACACACAGGCCGTGGAAGTTGGAGAGTGTTGAGAGACACACTCTGCTGGTTTGGTGTTTTTGACAAAATATACACCAACTGTTCTGGCTATTTGTGCATGACCAGAAATGCAAATGTATTTGAGTGTGTTTTAATCTTTTCACCTTGATTGTGCAGCACGGAAACCCTTTTTTTCTTTTATCGAGTCCGGCTACCAGGAGGTAACAGGAACATTTTGCTATTTTTCTGTAACAAAAAAAACAAACTAACTAAAATAAATATTACCTTGCATAAGCTGGATGAATTCATGCACCCTGTCCAAGGCAGGGCAGAGGTCAGCGGTGGACTCCAGCCTGTTCATCTCTGACATCTTGTTCCTCTGACTTCTGCTCACCAAAGAAATCACCTCCTCTGTGTCCTAGGAGGCATGCACATCAAATACTACATGTATACTGTTTGATCTGATCAAATGCATAGAAAAGTAAGAGCATATATTACACAGTAGAAGGTCAGCAGAAGTCAAAGCCACACAGGCCACTTTCAGTGACTGCAACATAAACTGAATGGGAAACGTGTTTCTTACAAGGTCAGCGATGAGGCAAGTATAATGCACAAAAGAACTCATACAGAACAGTGCTGAACACACACACACAGATTAGCCAATGCAAAACACACCTTCAGAATAGTTGGTATGGTAACTGGGGGGGGTCTCAAGTTCTCCTCAGAGTTGCCTTTTTGGGATTTTGAAATTATGCGAGGTCTGATGCTTCGGAAGATAGTGATGATGAGGATGTTGATTGGAAACATGAGGAGACCACTCTCTACTCCCACTATGATCTCCTGCCAGGTGATTTGCAATGAACCTGGAGTAAAGAAAAAAAGGCAGGATGTAAAGGCAAAAAGCAAAAGAATTAAAGGAAATTAGCAGTGTAGGCTGAATATTTTAACCAAAAACCATGTTGTTGTTGTTGTTGAAATAATTTTGTAATGTCTGGTGATGTTTTTTACACTTGTCTTATCTGACCAATTTCCTAAAAAAAACAGAATCCAATTCCAGGTTCATACATGTTTAGAAAATAAAACAAATAATCTTTACAAAATAAATGTACATTTAATATTTCAAAATCACATGCTGATCTGCATTCTGCTAAACGTGAATGAGTGAGTTTGTGAGATAAAACCCAGCTCACAAGGTGCTTCTCATCCCCAAAAAGTCCACACATTTTATCCATATTGTGAATAACTGTGAAATCTAGCTGACATTGCACTGAGTTTCTGGTAGCATACACCCACATGCGTACACACAACACTTGTAGATGCTACTTTTGTGCCCTTTTTCACACCTGGGACCTCTGAGAGGCAACAAACAGGTCAAAAGGTGACTCTATTCTCTCATCCCACATGTGCTCTATTCATTTATTGCTGCAAGGCTGTGCAGACGCCTCCATAGTTCAAAATGCTTCAGTAGCACATGTGGAAGCAGAGGTGTCGGAGATAATGCAAGATATCAAGAGACACCAGCCAATTAACTTGTTTCTCAAATTACACCTTCGCTCCAGCTCACATGTTGGCGTCAACCTTTAGACCATTGTAGGTATTCACTAGTTATCTATGATCTATATAATAACTTTCTTAGAAAACTGTGGGTTTGTTGTCCAAGCAAGCTTATATTCTAGATACCATACCCTTGAGCTCTTAAATGAACAATAGGCATCTTTTTCTAATTTCACAATTATTACCGACCAACAACAACATGGACGAAATTAACATAAAGAGTAGTTTTCCCTCTTGAATGAAACTACAGCTCTTCAGGTCATAAAGCTAAGAAACAGCTAAAATACTTAAAGACTCTGTAATTCACCAAACGAGAAGAGTACTGGCGAGGTCTCATCCACAGGAATGTTCCAGAAGGCGATATTGATGGCCATGGTGCAGAGGAGCAAGCTCATGCAGCATGAGACCCTCTGGGCACGTGTGAACGGACTACGTGAGGGAGGATCCACTATGGACACCCAGATGTGTTCATCCCTAAAGCCAGTCGATGTTCTGCTCTGGAAAATATTTCTGGCAGAGGAAAAACAGAAACCCATGAAGACACCAATCAATTAACGTGACTTTTCTCAAGAACTGAGTTGGTTTATTTCAGTAGCGTAAAGCGGTCCAACTCTGACCTGAAGCTGGCAATCTCGTTGTTCTTTGCAGCGTTGAACGTTTTCTTGGTCATGCCGTCTCCACGGTCAGCACTCAGCCAGCAGTCACAAAAGAAGTGCCACACCTGTCGTGTTTGGAGGTCTTGAATGGTCACCTTGTTTATATACCTTTTTATAAGGGGAATTCACAAAACAACAAAGATTCTACATTTACCATATGGGTCATTTTATGTGAGATGCAAACGTTAGATAATACTTGCAACTTTGCAAACTGGGAGCTCCAAATGGCAGCAAAAGGAGAGAATTCTATACCCATATTATATGTGCATGTATTTTACTTTGAAGTTTACATTTATCACTTACTGTACACAGAGATGACTTGCCTGCAGCCAAAGCCAGTATTAGAATATGAGCAAAATGTTGTGAAACAAACCATGATATATTTTTCATATCATGAGTAAAGATCAACCTCTGATGCTGCATTGATCATAGTATCTTATTGGAAGTACTACAGTGCTGAATATGGTCCTGAGTATTTTGTGCAATTCTTTATGACTAATCTTATTTCTGTATTACATCATAGCTCAGATCTAGTCACCCCCAAAGTGTGTGTGTATGCATGTGTGTAGTACACTCAGAGTGCTATTTAATGAGAAGTGATAACAAGGTAGTGCTAAATGGGAAGGCAGGCCTGACATTTCGAAGTGTCGCTGTGAAGAAGCCAGCAAGCTGTCAATAAACGCTACCTGTACACAGATGTAACAACCCTGTTTACAGGTTTACACAGACACCCACCAATTATCCACATGTTCAGTGTGGAGCTGAATCAATCCAAACATAAAAAACACACACAATTATGTGAGTATCACTTCAAGGTAACCTAAGGTTTTAAACCTAAAAATGACATAAAGCTGGAAGTAAACTTCATTTATACAGGTTTCAAATCAAATTGCGCCAGTTTCACGTAGCTGCCATGGACAACTTTGGAAAATTGCACTCTGCCCCGATTTGGTGTAGCACTAAATGTATTAATTGCAATTGAAGTATGCTCTCAGCCTCTATAGTACCATGATGGGCGACCTCCAGAGTTGTCGTGCTGCAGCCTGAGGTTTCGCACTTCGCCCAGTGGGAAGGGTGTGGCCAACAGGAACATATCGACAGCTCCTCGCTCAAACACAGGCTTGTCAGGATCTGTGAGGTTGTGTATGTCACTCTCTCCCTCTGAGCCAGTCAGCTTCACTGTCACCTAAAGGACAGAAACAACACACTGATGCTACAACTCTGGGTTCACACGTCAGTGTCCTGAAGGACCACACTAGTGTTTGTGCATATATTAGCCCATTTATTACAAACTGTGCCTACTTGACATAAGTACCAACCATTTTCTAAAGCAAACCATAGATTGAGACTTATCGGTGCATTTTTCATGATGTCCAGGACGATTTTTATTCAATTCAGTACCTAAAATGTTTTTGATAGGTAATCCATTACTGTAAGCATTTAGTTGTTTTATCTTACTGTTACATCATTGTATGATAACGCAGCTGGTATAATTTAATGTATTCACATTCAGTTATTACCTTTCTATATACTAGTTTTTATTGTAAGTGGCTGAGTCCGTCATTCTGATGCATTCAAGTGTTGGTGGGAAGTTCTAACATTCAAGACTTGTGGGTTGGCAAAAAACAACTTTATTCATTATTAAAGGATAGGTTCACAATTTTTCAAGTCTGTCTGACAACAATAGTCAGTTGCCCAGATGACCACGGAAACAGGTTTTGCTTGCTGTGATCATTCCCTGTCCATACTGGCTGTGAAGAGAGATCATAGAAGCACCTTACTGTTGTTTCAAGACAGACTTTAAAAACTGTGAACCTATCCTTTAATGTAGCTATCAGATGCACTTGATCCTTTTCACAGTGGCCATGTTTGCTTTTTACCTTCTGGATTAGATTCTCTGAGAATATACTGTTTTCCATGAGCAAAGATTTAAAAACAGCCCATGCTTTCAACATCATAAATGTTCAGCATCAACTATATTCATATTGTAACTTGAACTGAATCCACTGGCTGTCTGAAACGTTGGAAAAAACGAATCTGAAGTACACATAATGTGTTGTAAACAGGCTTAAACATGTAGTATGGTTCTTTAAGCCAAGATGTACGGTACCCTCAGCAAAATTATTATTCTATGAGCTATTTCAATTTTCTGTTAGAAATATCAAACAGAAATAAATCATAATTCTGTCCATGAAAGAGGACTCTTACATTGGCAGTAGTCCCAGCATTCTTCCGATGGCCAGTTTGGACACCGATCAGATAGTTGTACTGAGCGCCTGGGTGATTGTCCTCCAGCAGGGTCATCTTCCTCTGATAGTTCAACATAAAACATTGTGGTGCATAAATATGAATGTGTTCGCAGGAACTGCTGTATTTGGGCACTGGACTGAATATGAAGAGTTTAGTTTCGAAACAAAATATCCACCATTCAAAAAAGGACATTATGGCTTAATGTTGGGAGATACATGTTTCTAATGTGACCTAATGGGTTTCGGGTCACTGAATTGTTCCTACATGGTAACACTGCATTCTGGGTTGAAACCTCACACTTTCATTAATAATATAATATCAGAATCTGAATCAGATGTATTGCCAAGTAGGTTTGCACATAAAAGGAATGTGTCTTGGTATGTTGGTGCATAACAATAAACATAGTCAGTAGGAAAAAACATAACAAAAGGAAAAGGTGAAAGCAAGTACTGTGAGTCAGAAGCATAGCTTAAATATAAAATAGACAATAAAATATAAAAAAAATATTATAAAATAAAAATATAGACAATATGTACAATATGGCTGTTGTTTAAATGAAAGAACTGTACAGATTTATATGAAAAACACATAGAAAAAGACCTGTTTTATGCTGTCTGGAGAGACTGACCTTAGAGCGCGACCTGCGGTCAGCATAGCAGGCCCACAGCAGAGTGATCAGGTAGAGGCCGAAGAAAGCGCACAGCAGTGCCAGCACCACATAGTTCTCAGTCACAGTGGCAAACAACTCTGCTGTGCGAGATATGTCCACATCATTCGGCATCACAAAGAAGGAGCTCCCAAAGAGAGTGAGGTGGTTACACAGACACTGTGCTCGCTCTGGAGTGCTTTTCTCTCCCACCTGAGACAAAGACAGCAAGTCATTGTCTGATATGCAGCTATTAATATACAGTACACTACGCTTAGAGCAATACAGCCAAGTTTATCAGGCTTTATCCAGACGGACACTCACCTGGCAGCCATCAGTGCTCCATGTCTCCTTCGCGATGTGCCAGTACAAGCACTTTGCCATAAAAGAAGTGATCCTCAGTGTCAGACCTGGCTCCCAAGTGGAATTGAAGAGTCTGGTGTCAATATACCAGACTCCAGGAGTCTGCTGTAACATCTCTGGGGTTATCATCCAGCGATAGCCTCCTGTTGCAAAAATCAGATGACACATGATTTCATAATCCAAGAACCAATTAAAATAAACATATATTAATACATGAGAGAAGTGGGAGCACATACATGTAAAACAAACATGGTAAATTGGTGTCTGTTACTATTTTACATCGTTATTCTACCTCCCTGGATCACAGTGGTTCTATCGCTACACGGCGTTAAAGTAGATTTTTAAACTCACTGACTAAAAATGACAGAAATCAGAGGTTAGGTTATGCAGCAATAGATCAATGCCTGCTTGCAGCGACAGTTACCCGTTTGGCTCAAGACAGTTGTGTTGCTGGAATATGTAGCGTTAGGAGGTGACCCTTGAGACAACCTAAGAACGAATGACATATTGGCGCTGGGCTCCACGCTGAAGAAGATGGTCACATTAGGGTCTGAGACGTTGATTTCGGTCAGCGCTTTTGAGTTTTTCTCCAACACAACAGTGCTGTTCATCAGCGCTGAAGCATTTGGATGAGGCATAAAGATCTAGATCAACCAGAGAAAGCAAGTTATTGTTGCTATTAGAGCAAAAAATATAGAGCAAATTAAGATTTTTAGCTGCACAGTCAAGAAGAGGTATTTTTCCTCTAGCCTCTAGATTGTGTGAGCTGTGTGAGGATAAGTGGAAAGTAAGTTTCATTTTCTTCTGAACTGTATATATTACAATGACCAAAGAGAGACATTTTTTCGTAAAAATGCTCAAAAAAACAATATTCAGGTGAACAAAAATTAGAATGGTTATTTGAAACTGATGTTTTTGCTAACTTTGTCTCAAAAGTGTGGAAAAGAAGGCAAGATGGACTATGATATATCTACTACCTTACAACAGCATTTACTTTATTCATCTGTGACCTTCACTCTGTGCAGTCGCTCTGACCAACCTTTCTAATAAAACTGGTTGTTTCCTGGTTGTTGTCACATGTTAATCTCACTCCTGACCTTTTCAAAATTGCACTGACCGTCCCTATGGAGGCACCGTAAACTTACATTGTCTACATGTAATGCACAATATTCTGCAAATGTCACCTTTGCTTTCCCTTTGCTTGCCAACTACATCAAAAAATTAGCACTATGGACACAATACCCAGTTCTCATGTTGGCTGTACCTCTATCATCTCTGTCAGGCCTGTCAGCTTTATGTCTGAGACTCCGTCACTGAGCAAAAGGCTGCAAACTGTTCCTGAGATGTTGTCATCAGACGGATGGGGATTCCTTGAGAAGGTAGCCATCTAAGAAGGAGAAGAGCTCTGTTAAAAAGGATGTAGATCACAACAAAGGTGCGAACACACACGTGACGACAACACACACGGACCTGAGCGATGATTTTGCTGTGCTTTCCAAGCTGAGCCTGAAGTGCTGAAAATGAGGGGAGTTTGATGAACTCACCATCTTTCTCTGAACCCAGCACTGCGTTGCTGAGGTCAGCAGGTGTGTGACTGGGGGGCAGGGAAATAAACTTTGGAACATACCATCTAACAGTTTTTAAATATACTTGCTGCCAAATTTATATGGTTAAAAATGAAAAGTTGCAAAGGTGTAGTGATATTCTGGAAGAAAATATCAACCTGCTCTGATAGATGGTGCCTGTTGGGTGCCTGATGATCATTTTCTCTTCAGTTGCTGAACCCACCAGCACAGAGATTGTCCGAAAGATCTCGAAGACATTCTCAAACAAAGACTGGAGAGGAAAAAAAATCCAACACCACCTGGCTGTAACAGCCATAATGATGACAAAATGTGTATGGTTGCTTAAAGCTGTCACAGACACACATTCTTTTGAGCTTACCGTGGGGTTTGGGTTATCCTGGATGTCACATTTTTTCACTGAGAGAAGGAGGATGCCGGTGCTACAGTTGATGATGTGACTGATGGTGTCGTTGTTTTGCAAAGCAAATGCTGGAGTCAGTTTTTTAGTGCCTTTCAACAAATACTCAATGAATTTGTTCTGTGAAAGAGAAAAACAGACAGCATTTAATGTGCCATGACAATTACAATGATGTAACACTTTCCACGGGCTTCCCAAAGTGAAGGTACCCACCCTGTTGTCATCTGTTGGCTCCCCTGCTGTCGTTTCCATTCGCCATAGTTCTTCATCTGCTTTCTGTCTCAGAAAAACAGCACTTGTGAACTTAACAAAAGTTCAATTATAGTCCTATACAATGGTTTTCATGATTCATGGGTCAAACAGTCTGTATGTACAATTAATGAGGCATCTCTCACCAGGAGAAGGACGTCAATGTTGTCAATGTGCGAAGCCATGGGATGTGCATTCCTTTTGAGCCCTGAAATCAAAGCGAGTGTATGTTTGACGAGTAGAGAAAGAAAGAGAGGCAGATACACAAACTCAGTGTTATGAATGTTCTGTTTTTCACTTTAATTGTTGACTGAAATGAAGAGACACATAATGTTTCAGTCTAACTTACGAGATCTGGTTGCATGACTGGGTGCTATCGTCTTCTGCAAAGAAAACAAAACTAACTCATGACATTTCAGCCCGGGTGTTTATATTGCTTCTTACTGACAGACTGAAATGTAACTCTTACCTTTGTGTTTGATGAAGACCACAAATCTTTAAAACAAGAATGACACTTTTAACAAACAGCATCGTGCATATAGAGTGAAATTAAAAAGAAAGAAAACAGGAAAGGGAAAGGAAGGAAAGAAAAATGGGGAAGGGAGGACGGAGTTGCAGCAGTGATTAGAGAGCTGTTGTTGCATACTGTGTGTGCAGAGGAAGCCTCGTCTCTGGTTGCAGTCAGACGTTGTGATGAGCTGGAGAGGATTCAGCCTCATGTATGTGCAGTTGTCCCTTGAAACGTCAACATTTTCTGTTTTGGAAAGGAGTGTGTGTGTGTGTGCACAGAAACACACACAGACACGCCATTAGGAAAGCTTACTTTTCGCTTTGAGCTACAATTGCATTACCTGTAACCCAATGAAGACAAAAACCATTGTTTTGTCTAACCAACAATCCAAAACCAAAACATATTTATTTTTAATTATATAACACGCACAAATCATCATATTTTAGAAGCTGGACAACAGAGAATATTTGGCATTTTTGCCTGATTTATCAATTATCAACACTGTTGATGGACTAATTTTTAGCACTAGAAATCACTTAAGTTTACCAAACACATACTGTATGTCAGACGATAACATGTGTAAGGTCTTCAGTAAGCGGGCTTTACATATAACTCATAGAGACAGCTTTAAAAGTGTGAATGCTGTAGTGACATAAAACTAAACACTCACAAAATGTCAAGTATCTTTCGTCATAAGTGCCTCGAGTCAATCTCAACAGTGAAGCTTTGAACAATACCAGATACACTTTCTTGAAGAAAGCTGCCTATGATCCAAATACTTTGTACTGTCATTTCATGATGCAGTAATACCCTCTGGTCGAATTAAGTTATTTATTAAGAAATAACAACAATATATTTATTACTTGATTTATATAATATCTTATTTCTAAATCTTTCAAGTACTGATTTTGTATTATTTAATTTTTGTTTGAGAAAATATTTCCTGATTTAAATAAGAATTTTGTTATTTTTTATACTGTATGCCAGCAAAGCTCTTTGCACTGCTGTTTGTGTGAAGACAACGTTAAACACTGATGCATTTGAGAAGTTTGTCTTATTTTGTGCTCCCTGAGGGAAAGTATCCAAAAAATATTGAAATATGGAATAATCTTTAGCCACAAGGCCTCTGATGATTAATCAACTCAAACAAAATCAGCTTTTTTTGTAAAGCCTGTGACAGGAGGTCTCAAATAGACACTGCTGGATTTAAGGATCACAAGCCAAAAACACAATAAACTATAAACAAACAAACAAAAAAGAAACATACACCAACAAAAGAAATGTTCTGCGTGTGTGTGTATTTTACTTACGTGTGGTGGGTTCCTGGTACTTCCTTTGGACCCCCTCCCCCAGCCACCAGGTGAAGTTGCTGGTGTTTCCCTCTCTGGAGATGTTCCCCAGGAAGATTTTGATCGGGCTGTTCATCACCTTCAGGAGTTCCCCTCCTCGCTTTCCACAGCTGCTCCTGGCTTGGGACCAGGTCTTGGACCCCCCAACAAACTCAAAACAGACATTTCTGAAAACAAATTCACACAGCGCAGGGAAGTCCTTGCTTGGACAGGCCTCAGACTTTTCCGGTAAAGATAGAAATCCAACTGAAATCCACAAAATGACAGTGGTTCGGAGTGACATGTCCATAGTTATTATAATGTGCACAGCTAAAGCACACAGTGCTGCAGGAACTGAGGCTGGAACAGCAATTGAGCAAGATCACTTCCGTCTGTCACATGGAAATTAGAGAGCTTTCTCCAGAAAAACTCTGCATATGTTCTCAATACTTTAGGAAAATCACTTCAGACATTCAAACAAGATGCAAAGTGAAGGAGTCACTTGGCACCATCAAATTTCACACAAGCTTCCTCCTGCTACTGACCAAGGACAGTATTAAACTTTTTATCTGCTGTTAACATGACAAATATACTGTGTATTATTATTATGTATGCATTATAATGATACTTTCTTAAAAATAATTATCTTATTTTCAAATTAAATCACCCTAAATATCCACTGCTGCTTTCATATCGCCACTTGAGAAGCACCTTAACTTACTTTACTGTCCAACATCCCTGCATCTCCTCCACCTTCCACACTCGGGATGGAAATATCGCGAGAGGATGAGGAGGGCGCTGTGACCGCGTGTGTTTGTGTAACATGTTAGGAAATGCATTCAATGCCCTTTAATGCAATGACAGAACTGCCTCCATGGCGGGACGTCTGAAGGTAATTTCACAGACAATTTAATACCCTTTGTGTTTTTTTTTAGCAGAATCAGATCATTTGAAACGTCGTCACGAAACTTGATGTGATAGTTGTGTTCCTGTTTGCTAGCTTAGCTCCGCCTAAAAGTAACGTTAAAGCAGGAAACACTGCAGGTTAGCTTTGCTGTGTCTTTGCATGTTACCACAGAAACACATGCTGTCTGTGGTGTCTTTGCTATCAGCTTTACTTGCCCTTTGAATATTGGGGCGGTTATTGTAAGAAAACTGCAACAAAGACAGATGTTTAGGTTCATGTATTCAGTAGTATGCTAAGTTTTCAGCTATAACTGAGAGAGACGTGTTTTAAGTCTCTATAGTCTCATCCAAAGATCACCTCTAATCACATATCAATACTGTCTCAGATGGTATTGAGGCAGTGAAGATGATGGACAGTGAAAATCACACGTCAGTGAACTGTTTTCATAAAGCACAAGCTAACTAGCAGGCAGTGGTGGGAAGTAACTGAGTACTTTTACTCTAGTAATGTACTTAAGTTCAAATCTGAGGTACTTGTACTTTACTTGAGTAGGTTTTATCCAATTAATGCTACTTTATACTTATACTCTACTACATTTTGAAGGCAAATACTCTACTTTTTACTCCACTACTTTTGTCTGACAGCTTTAGTTACTTTTCAGATTAAGACTTTTCATACCTTTCCTGCTCATTGAAAACTATGTATCTCCAAATTTGGTGATTTTTAATGTTTCTGATAAACTGAATGATGAGTGAATGATGAATAAAGTGTTCCTTTATGGTTCTTAAGTTAAATAAATTAGTTAAAAACTTCTTGGATTAGCTGAAAATGCATTGTCTCAAAGAAAACAGGCTGTTTTTCTCATGAAAGAGAGATACGTGGTTCTCGCAGGACAGCGGCGCTACAGACATGATGATCTCATAGACCATGATGCATTGCTGTAGATTTAACTACCCAACAGTATATAAAGTAGTTGAAATGAGCTCAACCTTAAACATCCACAGCAGTAAAATGCAACATGCACATTAGTGCAGCAGTAATATTAATCCAGAAACATCAGATATAACAATAAAACACTGTCAGGGGCCATTTTACTGCACTATGAGTAATTTTATTTTTGATACTTTAAGTACATTTCGCTGATAATACTTTCATACTTTTATTTAAGTAAGGTTTTAAATGCAGGACTTTTACTTGTAATGGAGTATTTTCACGTTCTGGTATTAGCACTTTTACTTAAAGGTGGAGTCTACGATTCTGGGGAGCCCTGATCGATCCGAACTTCATTCAGAAAATAAGCATTTTAGAAGTTGTTTGCTTGTCGTCTTGCAGTCAGACCTGACAAAGTATGAATTCAGTCAGCCTCATGATTTAGTTATTTTGGCACCCTTTTGATCCATTGATTGCAATTAAATCACGGCAAAATGTGTTTATATTGGGATCACACTGCTGCAGTAAGCCAGATTATTTCAGCCGACATGTGACTTGCCTGATACAGTGAATATTCATTGATTTTGACACACCAATTATGAAATTGCCACTCACCGGAGACAGATGGAGAGGCGAATATTCACAATAAAAAAAATTATCCTGTGGTCAAACTCGCTGTTGTCCAAACTGTTGTCCTATGCACGAGCACCACTCTGTTTGTTTCCCATTGACAGAGCCAGGGCTGTGTATGAACACCGGATTTTTTTCAGCGTACACACAGAACGGAAAGCTAGCGGACCGTGAGGAGGAGATATTTGCTGAATTTGACAAAAAATGTATTGGATTAGAATTGTAGACTACACCTTTAAGTAAAGGATCTGAATACTTATTCCACAACTGCATTTACTCAAGTACTGTACTTAAGTACAATGTTGCTCTCTGTCTCTGTGTGCTTGATGAACTGTTAGCTAACACATTTGCCATACCAACTTCATGAGGTGATGATATGTCAGATATTGCCAAAAAGTCAGTTAATGCAGCTTTAAAGTTATGCAGCGATCAATGAACTTCGTGCACACAAAAGAATTGTGAACATGTAGCTTGTCCTTTAATACCTGGTGGCAACCATTATGACCACCATAATGCAGTCAAAAGTCAGAAAGGTCTTTTAAGCACATTCATTTCATAACTGGTGTAAATATAACCAGATTAATACACCTAGATTGGTGAGAATGACAAATGTAACATATCGTAACATGCAGCATCTTCAGCCTCTAGTTAACTCATCATGTAACATAACCAGCACCAGATAGTCTTTAAAGCGGCCGTAATCAATGTTAGAGCCAAATATTTCCTGCGGGAGTTGGTAGAGACAAAAAACAGCTAAAAGGAAAGTGAATATTGGACTTACATTCTTCAGGTGGACAAAAACACGACTCCAAACGAATGATAAAGTTGCTCTGCAACTGCTGGATGTGCAAAAAAGCAACTGTTTGCAAACAAGTTCGCTATATCGACTTGTTAATGTTGTGTTCACAACTTGTTTCTGCTGCCCCCAAGTGGCCAAAAAGTCTGTTACTGCAGGTTCTCTCATAAACTCTTTAACTTGAAACACAGACACCAACTAATTTCCTCAAGTAGACCTTTTCCACTGCAGACTATTGGACGTGTCATAGCGGGAAAAGGTGCACAGGTGTAATTAATGCTGTTAACAATGGCTCTGTTTACATTGGTGTCCCATTAGCCTTTCTGGTGTACAGTGTGATGGCCATGCAGTTTGGTTAGATATTAACCTGATTACTGAACGAAACACTGTATACAAACTCACGTCATTGTGGTAATTGGGTCACTGCAGAAATGATGAATGCTTTCATTGATATTACCAGTTTATTCACGGTAACAGATTTGTGTTGTGAGTCCTTTTAAGACACAGTTTAATGTATTTATTTTTCATGCTCTTGTCAACAGAAGCAGTTAAAAGACGCAGTGAAGATCATCGGCTCAGGTAGCCTTCTGTTTGCCTCCTACCTCACTGCGGTTGGAGATGAGCGTTTCTATGCCAACCAGCTGATGCCCCTGCTACAGAGGATTGTGGGGGCAGAGACGGCACATGTGTTGGCAGTGAAGATGATAGGCCTGGGTCTGGTTCCTCTGAACCGCTACCAGGACCCTGCATCATTGGTAAACAATATCACCTTACTTTCTGCCCAGTGACATTTCCCTATTGACATCAGAATGATCCTAGACACTGTAAGACTTTGTTCTGTTTGTTTTTATGTATCTACAGGAAGTGAACGTCCTGGGATTAAAGTTCAGAAACCCTATTGGGATTGCGGCGGGCTTCGACAAGCATGGAGAGGCCATAGACGGGTTGTACAAGGTGGGTTTTGGCTTTGTTGAAGTGGGCACAATCACTCCCAAACCTCAGGAGGGGAACCCCAAACCACGTGTGTTTCGACTCACTACAGATCATGCGATTATTAACAGGTAAGTTTTTGATAAGCTTTTGTCAAAAGAATAGACAATATACTGTATATTAGTGAATGTACACAATAACATTTAGGGATGGGCAACATGGTTGAAATTAATGTCACTGTATTTTGTAGATATTGAGATCTTTAGTGTACATATGTAGCACTAAAGTAACAAACTCAGTTGTCAGTTTATCAGGTACTGTACACCTAGCTTTTTAATGAATTAATTTCTTTCTTTCTTTTATCTTTATTCATCCTAGAAAATAGAAACATAAAGCCCAAAAACTAATAAAGATTAATACAACAACACTACAGTACACCCTACCTTCATGAAGGTTATCATGTAGTTGTAATAGTATGCAATGTACTAATGTAACAGTAGCAATTCATGACGTTTTTTCTATTCTTTTTATTGACCATCTTCCGTAGCTTAACGCCCTACTTTCGTGTTACATCACACAAAGAGTTAATTCAATTTATATAACAGTCAAGGAGCCACATTAGTCTTAGTTTATATTAAAACAAGAGCAGGAGATGGTAATGTTTCTGTATAATGTTCTTTTTCACATCGCTCAGTATGTTCAAAGAGATTCTGCTGCCTACACGTTTGCTTCTATAGGGTTCACATTTATCAAGCTGTGAATAAGAGTTCATAGGTTTACCTCATTTTCTTTTCAGTTTTAATTTGTAACACAGGCTTGAATGAGCTAAATGAAGGAAGTCTTGCTTTACCAGCCTTCCTGATTTTGTCTCTCTGCCATTATACTCAGTGAAAGTGGTAATTTATGGTAATTTGTATTTGTGAGTTATTACAGCAGGCAATTTACCTGAGAATTAAAAGCTTTTCCAGCGGATCTTGAACAATCTGATTTAAAGGATTCCATATTCTATAGATTGTTTTTTGTTAAGGCTGGAATATTTAGTGCACTTGATTAGGTTCATTGTAAGGATGACCTAGTTTTAAAAGTATTACATGATTATACAGATTTGTTTCATTTGTGCTACATATGTACTAAATAGGCACATGAAGCACTGTCTCAAGAGTATATTGTGGAAATACTGAACTGCTGTATTAATTATATCTATCATTCATAGACTATTATGCAGATCATTCACAGGGAAGTGTAAATGCTGGAGTTATAAAATGATACAAATTATTTTCTTTAAGTTGGTTACATGTAATATTATTGTTTGTAAGTTGATGTTTTAATAAGTTTTAAAACTTTGTGTGTGTTTGCGTGTGTACTTCTCATCAGATATGGATTCAACAGCTGTGGTTTGGCAGAAGCACAACAGAGGCTGCAGGCCAGGGGAGATACACAGCAACAGCAAAGTAAAGGTTAGCAGGCACGCATTATATTCTGTAGACTTCTTATCTCGGTGGGACAAATTTCAAGCTATTTTGATTTTTCCTTTTCAAAAATTTATAAATCTGTCCTGTTTCTTCTGGTGTGCATTTAATATTTACTAGTCACGTAGTTTGTCATGGGGAAGCCAAATAATAAATTGGGAATGTGGTTAAATACACTGTTTTATCCTTGACCTGTCCTTGTCTCACGTTTTATTGTGTCTGATCCATAGCTGCTTACAGCCCTGCTTTAGACTCTGCTCCAGTTGAGTCATGTGTCTGATGATGCAGCCTGTGTTTGTGCTTGTCTTAACTTTCCTGTGTGTGTGTGTGTGTGTGTGTGTGTGTGTGTGTGTGTGTGTGTGTGTTTTGCATACATGCGTGTGTCTGTGTTTATAGCTGGCCTTCCCCTGGGCATCAACCTGGGGAAGAACAAGCTGTCCCAGGACGCAGGGGCGGATTACTTGGAGGGGGTGAGAGTTCTGGGCCCCCTGGCTGACTACCTGGTGGTCAACGTCAGCAGTCCTAATACGCCGGGTCTCCGGGATCTACAGGGGAAGGCTGAGCTCCACCAGCTCCTACAAACGGTAGGACTGTCCCAATGTTAGAGAAATTACCGGGTTGGGACCCAACAGTGACGAAAATGTGAACACAACGAAAATACATCATCTGGCCTTGTCCTCAGCCTTTCCCCCTCAAAAATAATTGAACTTGCATTTAAAATGTGTGAAAGTGAAAGAAAGTTAGCGTCATATACAGTAGATCTTAATCCTAACCAAATGATGTTGTGCAGTATACAACAAGATTCAAAATAGCATTAAAAGAACATAACAAGCTTGCCAAAATTATGGACCCAAAATTAGCGCAACTAGTCTCTGTCCCTTATAGTAAACAAGGAAGAACACCTTAGAAGGGGGGAAAGGGGAAAAAATTAGAAATCTTGGTTGCTTTTAGGACATTCTTAAGAGTAACTTAACACTAAACCCACCTTCCGGTGAAGCAGAAAAATTATCCATTTATGTAGTTGATATTTGCTCAATGACAGAGTCGAGTTAATATTATTTCCACTGTGTATTTTAGCTTCTGTGGCTTTTGCTGCTGTAGCACAGCCCACCCCCAGTGAGGAGCAAATGGTGTTTTCCCTTGCAGCAAAGGGAAAAATGAGCCAGGACGGGGTTAATGAATGTCACAGAGCAGTGACAAAATATGTGACGCAAGGCCTGCACCCTTTCTGCACATTAGAATCTCTGTGGTTTAGGTCCGATACTCAGTGAAATAAAAACAGGACATACTCCTTAATTCCCCACCAAACAAACTACCTAAAAAGATTCAGTATTCGTATTTGATAAAATGCCATCAGACCCCTTCCCGAGGTGCATGTCAGGGTTTGAAAGCATTCTTTGAATTTGTAAAGGGGATGTGTTCAAGCTTAAACATGGTATTAAGTTGCTCTTTAAATGATTCTGTATTTTTCAAAGGCTGACTTGCAGCACAGTACACAGTCTTTCTGTCTACTTTCCAGTAGTTGTAGGTGTCTTTGCCCCCTCTCCTGATTCTCATACAATCTGCTCAGGTGTTGAAGGAGCGTGATGCCCTGCAGGGAGAATGCAAACCTCCGGTCCTGGTGAAGATCGCTCCTGACCTCACTGCACAGGACAAACAAGACATTGCTGATGTTGTCACTGAGGTGGGAAGTTATTTGTTGCAGCCATTTAATTTTCTAATTGTGCCTCTGTTCTTGATTTCATATCATTATAATCGAATTTCTTTTCACCCCATGAGATTTTATTATTAAATTGTCTGTAATACTGCCATGTATTGCCATTTCTGCTGTGTTTTGCATTTATGATAAAGGGTACAGGTTTAATTCCGATAGGATCTACCTAGTCTAGCCTTTCCTTGGGGAGGGATAAAGGTTTAATTTTTAATTCTCATTTTTTAGAATGTCAGTCTGGCTAACAAGAAAAAGTATTTTCAAGGTTACACATTTTGCTTTTATATAATTAAAACTTGAATCTGTGTTTTAAAATTGTTTTTAAGTCCTTTCTCAAGAACACAGGAAAAAACACACACTCAGGTTCAGGTCCTTCTCTGAGGTGACAGTAGAGTCGCCCATGTCACATGTTCTTATGCAAACCACACGCATCCTTTGCAAGAGTGCAGCTACCTTCTTGTTTGAATGATAGTTGGGTTGCTGGCCAGATGAATGTGATTCTGCAAAACGATTCAACTTAAGCATCACTGAAGTCTCCTTCTTCGTAAAAAAAAAATGATAAACTTTATTTGTAAAGCATCTTTCAAAGCAAAGTGACAAAGTGCTTCACAAGGCAAAAAAAGATTGAAACATTTCAGCACTGCAGTTTAATAAAATCAGTCAAATGACTGTGCAGAGAACGAAATAGAATAAAATACACACATTAAAATAAGATACTAAAGTGTAATAAACAAACAGATTTGACATGGTAGAAATGGGAAAAAAAAATTTAAAGGGTTTTTTAGAAGAATGTTTTTTATAAGTGATTTAAAAAATGTTAGAGATTCTTCGCAGATCCTCAGGAAAACTTAATGAACTAATATAACTTTAGTTACTTCTTTAGGTTGTTCTTGCTTCAGGAGGCATTTTAGTTTGCACAACAATCTTATGGTAAATAAAATAAATCATATATTCTCTTTCATTCATCACCACGCGTCAGATGTCCTAGGTTAAGGCCGCTGTTGAGCTTTTCTGCATGATTATGTAAGCCACAAGTGTCATTTGCTGCTCAATATCTCAGCTGGCTGTTTTTACTCTGGTGCTCGCTATTATAATTGTCTCATTTTCAGCCTCAGCAGAACGCTGTTTCACCGATACTTGGCTCCCCTCTTCCTCTCTGCTCTGGTAACCTCATCGCTGCTTGAGTAGATAAAATACAGAGTGGTGTTTTTGTGCTCGTTGAAGCGAGGTAGAGACAAACCTTAATGGAAGAGACATTAAGGAGGGACAACAAAGCACAATTTAAACAGCGCTCTGTCTCTCTCTTTTTGTCACGGTGCATTTCACATTAGAGGTCTTTGAAAGTCACATGGCCTTTACCCACAGTCGCCTACATGCATCACTTCTGCTCCCGCGGATGCAGGCACATATGTCACTCACTTCCTGTCCTCTCCTCCGTGTACGTTCTGTGTTCGCAGCTGGGAGTGGACGGCTTAATGGTGTCCAACACCACGGTGTCCAGACCTGACACGCTTCAGGATCTGCATAAGTCTGAGGTTGGTGGGCTAAGTGGCCAGCCTCTCAAAGACCTCTCTACCAGCACTGTGAGAGAGATGTACAACCTCACCAAAGGTATTTATTTGCATGCCAATATTTTCTGTCCATTTCAAGTATCAAGTCAGTACATATAAAATACACTTATAATAATGTTTTTGTAGGTAATGTACCAATTGTTGGAATCGGTGGTGTTGCCAGTGGGCAGGATGCTATGGATAAGATCCGTGCTGGTGCATCACTGGTTCAGCTTTACACAGCTTTGACCTACCAGGGTCCGCCCGTAGTGACGAAGATAAAGCGAGAATTGGAACAGCTTCTTAAGTGAGTATTACTGTGAATGGGAATTAAAGTCAGGGCAAGTCTTTAGGGAAGTTTAAGGATAATAGGAGGGTTTCCTTTTTAAAAATGAAAGGATGATTCTGGTTTATTATGTCATTGGTCTTATTATTGGAAATAACATTGCACTCACCAAGTGAATTGCTGAAATCTGTGAATGCAGCACAGTGTACAAACTGTGTAATCATCTTGCTCCATCTGACTTGTTTTTAGTGTTGTTGCCATGTTTCCAGGTCTCAGCAAGTACTTTGGGTTATCTGAACTGATGGAAATGGTAGCCCGAGCTGTGGAAATAAGACCGTAATAAACTGTATTTAACCTTCAATGTTGTTTAAAAAGTTTTCTCTTGTGAGTTTTAGCATCAGCCTCCTCATACGTTAGTATTTGACAGTAGTGTCAGTGCAACTCTGCGGCTAATGAGACAGTTGTGCTCTAAATTGCATGCAAGTCATATGTTTCTCAATGACTTATAGCATTAGTTTCCATAATTTTCCGCTTACACATTAATTGCTTTATCTTTGAACTGTGGAAAAACGTTTTAATTCTCAACACTAATATATTCTCATTCCCTACAAACACTTTTTGTTCTTTTCTTTTTTCTTTTTCAGAGAACAAGGTTTCAGCTGTGTATCAGAGGCAGTTGGAGCAGATCACAGGGGAGCAGATGGGTCGAGTCATAAGCTGAGCTTGCTTGAAAAAGATGGTAAATGTTAACACGGCACCTGTGGCTGCCATCTCCTCCAACTAAGCAACATGATCCTCAGCTCCTCCTGAACTGTGATGAATGTCCATCCGTCCGTAATGGTTTCCAGGATGAGACACAGTCCAAAACGGTAGTGTTTGAAACAATATTTTCAGCCTTTGTGGCGAGGAGTGCAAATGCTGAATGCACCAAATCTCAGTTTCTCTTTTACTTGAATATTATTGTGAAGTCAGTAATAATGATAAGTCTTTGATGTTGTATCTCCACATTAAGAAGCTTAGGTCTGTTTGTGACTTTATTTCAGACAGTCATCCTTTGTTACAGTGTAACAGCAGTAAGTGAATTTCAAGTGCATACTGACACCAAAGTGCTTGAACTCTTCAAACACAAACCTTTTTTTACAGACATATGCAAACTATTTTCTGGTGTGTAAAGAAAATGATCTGACATGTTATATGGATATGATAGCAAAACTTTTTCTTATCCTGTGTTTTGGAAATTGTCTAATACAGAAATTGAAACATACATTCAAATGATGACATTGTGTTCTTCACAGCCCATCTAAAAGTAGGTGTTATTCATAAATTAATGGCTGAATGCAAAAACTTTCATGACATATTCTTCTGCTCAAAAATCTAATAGATCACAGTAACGGCTCAAATGTTATTTGGGTTTAAAGATATAATCTCAAAGATTTTCATTTAAATAAACGTCTGTTAAGTCAGTATCTATTGCTGAATGATGCAACACAGTGGTGATTGAGCCTATGGCCCATTGATGAAAGCCCTTGCATTTGCAGTGTGTCTGCAGCGACTTTTTCCGGAAAAATCACAAGCGGCGCACAGTTAGGCTTTTAACAAGGCTTTTAACGCAACAGACTCCCTCTTCAACTCACCTGTGTGTGAAGCGGCGTACTGTGTTTTCCGGTGTCTGCTAACATTGCGAGTAAACGGTCATTATGGCCGAACAGACAAAGAAAATAACGATGACTACAGACGAGGAAACTGAAACTGAAGTGAGGTCCAAAAACACACCTGCAGTTACCAATTATTGCCATAGGTGCCACAAAATACAACGAAATGAAAGTCTCCAAGATTACAACTTTAACATCAAGGTATTTATTTTGCTTTGTGTGTCCATGGCGAATGTTTGTGAGCTCTCTGTTTCAAGGCACTGTTATTCCTATCCTTGGCAACTGAGATACACTAGATGTCCCAAATAAAAGTCTGATGTTTTTCTTACTGACTTTCCTGCTCAGAGAAAGTTATGATTTGATTCACAAAGGTAAACTTTCTACTAAACAAGAGCCACAGAGCTCATTGTTAAAAAAAAATGCTGGGCTGATAAATATTAGGCTGCTTGGTATGCTTTGGTTGTGAACATGAGAGAGCTATGTGCCATATAAGTTATGTAATGTGACAGCTGCAACATTACATCATTTCTATTTTGACATTTCTGATGTTTTCAGTTTGACTGCCATCTCAAGCTGACATTGTAGAGAGCTAGCTGATGTAACCATTGATTCAGTATTCTGTATATAAAAGATATTTGTTCCCGTGTGGCGATGATCCACAAGTGGAATCAAACTACTGTTAAAGCCTGATTGATAACGGAAATAAATAAATTATGGTGCTTTTTAA
>NTHP01000029.1:2150977-2185597 GCA_003416845.1 Oplegnathus fasciatus
ATGTAAAAACTTTGAAGGAGAGGGTGTATTCATGTTCTATCCACTGTACATAAACCTTTACCAAACATAATTAATTTGTTGTCAGTAGGTGTAGATCCAGGGAAATGCATACAGCGCTTTCACTTTTGAGACATTAGCAGACCCAATCATTTAGATATGAATAAAACATGAGATTACCGAAACCTTGGTATGTTAAAAGAAGGAAGCAACCCCTGAAAAAAAGGCACATAACAGCCTGGAATTTGTTAAAAGGCATTTCGTAGAGAAAGAGATAAAAAGGTGGTGGAGTTTGTTGAAAGCTGAGCACGATGAAGCTTACTGTGAAGCGTGTCGATGGCAGCATCACACTTTGGGGGAGGCTTGTAAGCAAGAGTATGAAAGCCCTGCAGACCCATGCCAAAGCTCATTGAACACCAGTGAAATTACCTACAAAAAAGATGTTCACAGACAATTCCCAGCCAACCTGACTGCCAAACCAAACCTGTGAGGAAGGCAGACAGAAGCCCAGGCTCTATAAGTGCTCAAGGGGTACAGATGTATCTGCTTTGACTCAAAATAAGATCTGCTGCCAAAGGCACTTGTGTGCAAAGTGTTGGGTCTGAATATATTGTCAAGGCTGATCCGTCGGTTTTCTTCCTCTGTGCAGTGCATGTGTAACTTTATAGTGCCTTGTCAGACTGCATGTTTGCCTGTAATTTAAACCTACATATAGGAACTTGAGGAAATTGTGGCACTTTTTTGTGGTACACAGGCTAACGCAAATAGCAAGCTATTAGATGATGCAGCTAGCAAGCCCTGTGGCTAATATAGACCCTTAATTTGAAAATAAATTTAAAATAAGACCATCGTGAGGTATTAACATAAACTTATTTTTAACCTAATGTAGCATATTCAATTAGTTTCAGTAAAAAAAAACAGGCAAATGTTTAGCAGACATCACACAAACCTCCTGCTTCTCATAATCTCCTACTAATCTGTCAGTTTACTCCGCCAGTGAAGTGGGGACAGAAGAAAATATACTGTAATTTCAAGTAACCCGCTCCTCCAAGTGTGTCGTCCTAACCTGCAGTGGTTCAGTGCACTGTCCTGCAGGAAACATTTATGGATGTATAAAACCAGACAGTTCAATGAAGTCACTTATCTGCTTAACCGCATTTATTACACATTAACTATAAACAATCATTCAATTTCAATTTCTTTTAGACCTAAATTGAATTATTAATTGTTAATTATTCATTAATTATTAGGGTTAGTCATACTTCTGTCTAACTATCTATTTACATTGAACAGCGATTTGCAGGTAAAATACACAGAATTTCCAAATGTGAAACTTAGGTTCACATGTGAAATCACAACATCACGTGTGTGAAACTGCCGCCATTGTTTTCTGTGCTGTTACACCACAGCCGCGACTGCAGTGGTCCATTTCAAAATTTCCGATGCTGTAAACACTACAGGCGCATGCGCAAACTGAATGCAGTAATGAGTATTTATCACTTATACGAGGATATGAATAACCAGATTTCTCTGTGTTACATGTAAATGCCATATCCCGAATATGATCAAAACCGGGTTAAGCCTCTTTAGCGAGCACTTGTGTCCATGTAAACACATATATGTATACTCAATATACTCAAAACAAGGGATGTCCGCGTTAAGGTGCTTAACGAGCACACGAACTAGAAAAAAATATATAACATGGCCACTCGGGCTCCATTTCTAGTTCATGCATTCGTTTTTGTAAATTGTGTGCACAATTTAGTAAATGTGCGGACGAAATAGTAAAAGGTGCAAAAAAAAAAAGGTCTCTCAAATTCTGTAAAACGTGCAAACATGTACAACGTGCGCATGATTTACTAAAACGAGTGCACGAACTTGAAAAAAATATATGATGTGACCACTCAAGTGCTCCGTCGTTTTCTTCTGGATTTTCGTTTTTTCCTCAAGTACAATCCTTTTTTTCATGAGCTCACAAAATCACAAAATGTTTGACACGAAAACTGTTGATTTTCTAAGTTGCCAGAGCAACCATCTATTCACTGGAATCACCAGCTTACTGAAGTGTCTACTATGGTGGCCGACAAGGGCAAACGCGCAGCAACTTAAGAAAATACATGCAAATAGACAAAACACAAGCAAATTATGAAAACATCCTCATCATTTTGACAACACATGCGCAGTATTCAGAAAATGCACTGCAAATACAGAAATGCTGCAAATACAGAAAACAGCAATGGAAGTTTTTCCAGATAGTTGATAGTGACAGCTGCACAAGTGAATCAGTTCTGTAACACCTTACCAAGTCCCTCAAAACCCCAGTACTGGTCATCCTCATCCTCATCAATGGAGGTTATCTCATTATCATTACAAGGCTTGACCTGCTGTAGGCTATACCTCGGGATATTTCTGGTTTAATAATGCTTATATGATTATTATGCAGGCTCCTCAGAAATCCTTAAAATGACTGATAGAATTCCACTTTTTCGCTCTGCAAGGTCCTGCGAGGTGTGCATGCATAGACTAGAGCAGTAGCAGAAGTCAGAAATCCACAACATAAACATGAAGAGATGACATGGACCAGACTTCAATAATTTCATGAGTCACAAGCGTGTCCAAGCCGTGTTCAGTACTTTTTAATGTCCTCTGGAAACACTTCCATGGTCGTTTTCTGTACTTGCAGCGTTTCTGTGTTTGCAGTGCGTTTTCTAAATGCTGCAGATGTGTTGTCAAATTGATGAAGATGTTTCTGTAATTTGCTTGTGTTTTGTCTGTTTGCATGTGTTTTCTTGCTGCGCGTTTGCCCTCGTTGGCCACCGCAGTTTACTAGTGAATTTTAAACATCCAACATTGTGAACAGTGTGATTCTATACATTGAGCATCATCAACTCCTCCAGGCAAGAGGCGCACACAACAGCTAACAGCACTTCTGCAGTGCCTCATCAGGGCAGAGCAAAGGCTGAACGTGGAAGTATATTATCATTATATTATCATCCTAAATTTACTACATGTATGCACAACATGTCTACATTACAATTTATTCATTTTATCACTACTGTACACAGGTCTACGTCAGTATTATATTTAATATTTTATTTTATTCTATTTTATATATATTATTCTATTTTATTTATTATTCTATTTTATTCCTACATTTTTAACTTTTAACTTTTCTAATTTTCATTTTATTTTGTATATGCCACCGACTGCTTCACTGTAATTGTTGTGCATATGACAAATACACAACTTAAACTCAAACTTATTCAATGAAGGCAGGCCCTCAACAAATCGTGTCAAATTCTGAAAAAGGGGTGAAACATATCAACAGTAAGGCGGTTGTGAAGCAGACGTGATTATGTAAGTCAGAGTGCTGCCGGTGCTGTTTGAGGTGTTTGTTTGCCATAAGGAGGAATGACAGCTGCGAGCCTGTCAGGTCAGGTCAACCAAATAAGTATAAATGTTCCTCCTGCAGCCTAATGACGATGTAATGATATTTGGATGTATATATTAAATTATTTTTGGCCAGAAATGAACATAGTAAGGCAAAATTGGTGGAAGAACTGTAAGAATAGGAATAGTTCATTAAGTTGGACTTACGTTGTCAGTTTGTTAAATTAGATGCATTATTTCGCATTAATACCCCGAAGGTTAACAGTTACGGTGCTTAAAGTTATAATCCCAAGATTTTCATTTCATTGTCTTTTGCAGCACCTATGGCAATAAGTGGTAATTGCAGGTGTGTCATTGGACCTCACTTCAGTTTCAGTTTCTAGTTTAATCATCTGTAGTCATTGACCTTTTCTTGTTTATGCTTTCTTTTGCCTATTCTACTCAATTCTATTAGAGTCTAAAGTGCTAGCTAGTCTAAACTCAAGTGGAATAAGTGACTCTCACTAAGTTCCTAATTGTCTTACGTACATGTGCAGTAGATGACCTTTGGCTTATTATACTTATCTTTCTGTATGCTTATTCAAATTTTAAAAATCCTTCAAATACGAAAAACAAAAACAAACTTATCAACACGACAATCCCTGTTAAATTTCATTTGTGGCGGAGGCTGTGACATTATTAGAGGAGACCGTTTGACCGCATGCTGCCATGTGGTTTTCTGATCCTGTTAATACTGCGACTCCACAGTGGGCACCAGCGCTACCACACCCTCTTTGTCTTTCATACGTCACCGCACTTCATGCAAATAAGACCTGAGTGGCACCAAGGTAACTATAGTTTCCACTCAGACCACAATGCAGCCATGTTGTAAGCACTAGAGACAGTTTTTTTCAATATCAAAATATTTCTTTTTGGATCTTGACTGCGGTAAGCTTAGAGGATTAACTTGCATCAGTCTAAAAGTCAAGATGCACAGTGTACAGAACAGGAAATGTTCCCAATTTAGGTCTTTATACCAAAGAAGATAAAAGCCTAGACGAAAAAAAGTCCAATTTTGTGTCTCTATATTTATTGTATATGAAACAAAATGAAAACAAACAGTGTGACTGAAGCATACAGCACAGTGTCCTTCTGCAGATGGCTGTTATGAAAGCTAGTGACGCCCCTGGCTACAGGAAGTCACAGGTGTGATGGAGGCAGACAGAGCCATAAACGACGCACCACGCTGCCCAAACCGATTACCACTGATGGGAGTGTGTGTATATACATACAAGACACACAGGAGGAAGGGGATAGATACATCAATATAAATCTTGTCAGGGGTTCTGTTTTCCATAAAAACTATACATTTTAATATATTTCATTTGATGCCCTTTTATTTCAAAGTACAAAAATACACCTTTGACAAAGTCTTTTAAACAGTAAAGAAAATATTAACACTTAACTTTAAGTCTCCCCATTTAATATTTATGAGCAGTTTACAAACATTTAATAAATGGTTTATAACACACTATAATGCAGTTGTACACAGTTATAAAGACATTTTAGTGTTTATTAAAGTACATTGTTTGTAAGCAATTATAACTTCTCCTATGAAGACATATTTTATATTATTACAGCTGTGTTTTACTATGTTGTCATTCATTTTCTGTTTCAACCTCCACTTATGAAGAAGTTAAAGTTGTTGACAAATACATTAATAGACACTTATATCTGCTTACGACTACATTATAGTGTAAAGACAGAAAGAAAATACACAAACAGTGAAAAACCAAGAACCCAATAAAATGTTATGAGGATTATTTTCCGTGCAGCGTGAGTTGGATTCCCCTCATTGAAGTTATTTATCGAGAGTTTAACATTGAAAAACGTTGCTGATCTGTTTAATCAGACGTGTGGGTGTGGTTTGATCAGATTTGATTGACAGCAAGCAAACAAACCTTCATCCCATTTTGATTCAGATGTTGTTAAATCAATTTTGCTAAAAGAATTTTTTAAAAAGGTGATGTTTATGTGACATGCTGCTGCAATTCAAAATAAATCTAAATAAATCTAAATACTATTTATTTGTTTAATATAATTTTACTGTCTGGGACACATTAAGCTTCACAGTATGTAGTAAGGCAAAAGGTCCCCGTTGAGATGCTTCCCAAATATTACGATTTCACTGGTTCTATTTTTAGCGTTGTCCTACAGTTGTTTCAGGTTTTACGTAACTCCCACTTCTGATAAAGTAAGCAAACACCCACTCACTCCCAGCCATGCAGTAAAGCCATATGGGACTTCAGCTCTCATTAGCCCAAGACAGCGTGAAAAAAGTAGGCTGAAAGGCATCGGAGATAACCATCACTCAGCCCTGGAAGTGGTTACAGCCCTTTATATGTTAACCCAGCCCTATACATACATTAAATACATACATCTATACATAAAAAGCAAAGCCTAATGAACTCTATGTCAGAAATAGAAATGCCACATATCACTTTTTGTGGGCAACACTATTAATCTTTATTGAGGCTTTACACAGATCTAAAGAGCAGGAAGGTGCTCAATATTTTTATTGCAGTGTTTAATGTATTTAGTGTTTGTTAGGATAGATGTCACAGATTGATGATACATTTTTAAAGCCTTAAAACTTTTTAAGATTGTTAAATTGTGTTATTATACCACCTTCTTCAAACGCAGTAAAAACTCCTTTGATAAATATTACAGAGCAACCTCTCTGTCTGAGGACAGGCTGCAGTGACAGGACCACTCAAGTTAAGTGCAATAGTGAGTTTATTGAGGAGCCTTTGGATGAACTGAGCAGGTGGGTGTATTTATAGAGGACAATGTCAGCGCGGACTCTAGGTAGACCTGACACCAGACCAGCAGTCTGTATACTCGGCTGAGGCTTGGTCTGCTGGGCAGGTGGCATCACTGGGGCCACACTGTGATTATGGGTGAATAATCTAGCTGACACATTTGCGAGGTGTGGGACCGAGCAAGATGGAAGGACGGTGATGAAGCCGGTGTTTCTGGACTCTCAAAGGAGCTCCTGCTCTTTTCTGAGGGTAGTGAGAGATCAGCGGCATGGGCAGTCAATTACACACTTTAATCACACCAGCCTCACACTTTTCCAATTTCCCCTGTGCTCCATGCACAGCACTTCAGCAGTAAAATGATTGACATGTATAATATTTATGGGAATGCCAATGAACAGAAAAGCACTTCACTTTGCAGAGGTTTGGAAAGCAAATTACAGTTAAGAGGCGGCAGGCAATCAGTTCATGACAGGGACTGATTATCCCTCTAGTGGTTGAGTGAATAGTTTAACTTCAACCTCATTACAGCAATCCACATGATAAGTAGACAAAGATTTCAACTCACATGTCCTATTAGAAAACACACTGGCCAGGGGCAGGGAACGTACTCTTTGATTGATTGGTTTCTCTACCACACCTTTACTGTATTTCCTTTATTGAATTTCGGAAACCTATTACTGCTCTGTAACTGCAATATAACTTATTTATTTTATCAACATTTTTTATTTTATTTTAAGGAACTTTATTAGATCAAATTTTAGTCTATTTAGATTAATTTCATTCCCCCTTTTATTGTGTTTTTAAATGTCATGGCATCTCTTAGCCTTAGGGAAAGCACTTTGAATTGCCTCTGTTTGAAAGGTGCTATACAAAGTTGCTTTGCCTTGTCATGCACACCTACAAAATCAAAAAGAATTATTACATTATATTTACTTACATACTTGTATATGACATATACTGTATATGGTGTATGTGCAAAATTTCAAATTAATTGTACACCAAATAGCAGAGGAAGGAAAATAAAATGCTACAAGCCTAAAGTTTAGACTGATAAATAACTGGCTAAAGGAATAGTTTGACATTTTGGAAAATACACTTATTTACTGGTCATTTTCTGTTGCATGAAGCCCTCTGCTTCTTAGAGAAGTTATATACAACATAATTTTCCATATTCATATTTTATCATTCTGAAAGTATGCCGTTTTTGTTTAGTCAATATGTCCCACTGTTCTGTACTCTCAGCACTCTTAATAAAAAATAAATGAATAAATAAAAGTGTTAATCTTTTCATTAATAAAAATACCTCAATGAACCCATAGTTGTAAAATAAAGTGCACATGTCTCTTGAGAAAGATAAATATCCCTCTAGTCAGCTTCTTACGCTTGGCTTTTATTGTCAGAGGAAGAACTGCCTTTTCTAGCAGTAGAGCAGGGATGGGATGAAGAAGTTAAAGAGATGAGGGTATTCACAGTTGTTCAGTATCATCTTACAGATTATTTTGACTCCTGTGAACCTGGAGTGGACGTGGCTTGTTGTTGACCCTGTGGAGGAAACGCAGCATCGCTCCCAAGCCCGCCCCTCCCTGTCACCCCTCTCAGCCATCTCTGCCTTTGCCCTTTCCTCTGTTGAGCCAAAAACAGGCACCAGCCACAGGTGGTCTCTGTGCTTTATCGGTTCTGACACACATCTCTTGCCTTAAGAGCTTAGAGAGACAATTAAAAATTCATTAGGACAATGAAACGAGAGAGGATAAAAAAGAAATAGGACAGACAACAATACATAACCTTGCTGAGGCTCCAAAGTGCTCTGACCTATCGTCTACAATGTCTCTTGCTAGCGGCATTATTGTGCATGTGTGTGTCTGTGTGGTGTAACTATAGATATACAGAGGCTGTCTAATATAGAAAACAAGGCTGCCCTGCTGTTACCCTGAAAATCACACGACAGAGGGACTTTTATTTATGCACCACTTTGTTGTTTGGAGCCCTTAAACTCACAGCCACATCTGCGTTTAAGTATTTTCAGTTCATTTTTATGCTCCTCAAAGCAGCCGGTCTGCTCTCCTCAAGACTAGGGTTGAGCAATATGACCCAAGCACACTATCCCCAGACATTTGACCACATTTAAATGATTCTGACTAACAAATAACCATCATCCCTGTTTTTTGTTTACTTGCAAATTAGTCTTTACTCTCTGTCTGTAGCTCATTTATAAAGGACTGAATTTGTATTATCCTTGTTGAATCCCTCCAACACTACAAAATACATTTGATCAGATTCCCACAAATGTTTTCAGTCAAGAGCTGTTACACATGACATTATATCAACTGCAGTTTTACGCACATTGTTACGACACAACCTTCTCTACACAACAGAGCCATGGCAGCCTTTGTTCCCCAAGTACATTCAATATGAAAGTGGTTTTCTAATGCCTCTGAAGTGGCTGTGTGAGTGGTTAACTGGGTTGGAGTTCCATGTTTTATGCATTATATTAGATATAATTATTATATTACAAAACAGCACTTTCATATTATCCCTGGAAAAGTTATTCTCACATTTTTTCTTAAAGGTGCAGTTTCTTAGATGAACTCTAAATGATTATTCTTGAAATCTCTTCATTCTAGTCTTGCTTAAAACTGTTCTGTTCTCTGAGGTCTTGAAAATCAAGATTTTAAAGCTTGCAAGCTATGTTATTGGGGCATGTTTGTCTTGGAAGCATACACACCAGGTCCTGTGCTGTAAGTGGATCTGACTGTGACCACAGCCCGGTTTTCAGGTTATGATCCTTAATCCCAGTTTACTCAAACTAGTGAGTCTTGAGCTGCTTTTTAAAGGTGTAAGCAATGTCCACAGATCAGCAGTTCAATTCAAGCAGCCCTGTCTTATACAAATGACATTTATATACGACTAATTTTTGTTTTGCAAGAAAAATAATTACTGGTTATGTTAAAGGTTTTACACCACTGGTAGCGCTATGGAGCAATGTTTTTACAAGCGGGTCCCTGTTTTGTTTGTATCACGCACAAACACACACACGAGCACCAGGGCAGCGTGATTCACCTCCTTCCACTGGTTTCACACTATTCCGCCGATCGACATTTGGTGGCGGTAATGGGCCAACAAAGACAGTGAAGAAGAAGACTGAACGCTAGCAAACACGGCTGTAAACAGTGGATATTGTAGGGAAAAGGAATGGAATACGTTGTCAGCTACTTGCGAGACACCTTCATAAAATCTTTCTATAACGTTAATTAATAATGTCAATAATCTTCATTGGAAACATAATTCAGGTGTCATTATGTATCTGTCAATACGTATTTTCTGTACACACACACACATATATATATATATATATACACACACACACACACACACACACACACATATGTATACACACACACACACACACACATATATATATATATTTCTAGGCGATATGGTTGATGTAAGAGCTTTGCTGACCTCAAAAGTGCAATCCAACAGGACATTATACTGACCTGCTGGTCATACAGGGATTTTCATATAGGAAGTGAAGCAACATGGCAAACACATCAGTCAATACTTCATCATCTTTGTAATTTTAATGGCTGCCTTTGTGAGACTAGCAAACATACTTTACAGCTTACCAAGTTGTTGGATAGTGACAATATATTTAAAAAAAAACCAACAACAATAACTTTGATGCTTTAGCACAAATCCCTAGACAGTTTACAACAAGATATATCTTGGAAAGTTGCCACCACCCTGCAGCAAATTTAGTAATGTAACTATGAACCCAACCATTCAGAGCTCAGGAAGTAATAACAAGTCCATTCTGAATTTGATGAAGAGCCAATCTTACGATATAAAAGCTGGATGAGGGAGCATGATGTAGAATCAGATGGCATGGCAGGCAGACAAACAGTAAAACTTCAAACTGTTTATTATCATTTATATTCAGAAATGGGAGGCAGGCACCTGGGGTAGCCAACAAGAAAGTGAAGCAACACATCAGTGGATGCTTCATCATCTTTGTCATTTTAATGGCTGCCTTTGTGAGACTAATGCAGCTTATAGCTTGTCAAGTTGTTAGACATCAACAAATATTAAAAAAACAACAATAACTACAAAGGGACTTTGATGCTTTAACACAAATCCCCAGACGTGCATGGGAGTCAGTTTCCAACAAGATATATCTTGGAAAGTTGCCACCTCCCTGCACCAAATTTTCACATTATGTGAGTCATTCTACGACCACAGTGGCTATGTATGAAAGCTTTTGGACAGTGAACAATGCTGTCAGCATCCAAAGATGTAATACCAGACACAAAGAATATGATTCATAAGACTGCTGAACTCTTGGGCTCTCAAGCTCGCCATTATGACACTTTACTTGCATCACACTGTTACACCTTACCTGTATGCATATGTATATATGTGTATATTTCATTTATATATATATATATATATGTGTGTGTGTATATACTGTATATTATTGCACAACCTGTCTACATTACAGTTTATTCAATTTATCACTACTGTCCACTAGTCTACCTCAGTATCATATTTCATGTTATATTTTATTTTATTCTCTTTTATATATATTATATTCTATTCCTATATTTTAACTTTTGCACTATTTATGTCTTTGTCTTAGATTCTCTTTTTCTCATTTCTCATTTTAATTGTATGATTTTCTTTGTACATATTGTTTGAGCGCTGTTGGAGGAAGCCTGAGAAAGAATTTTATTGCCAACAACTGCTTCACTGTAATTGTTGTGCATATGATAAATGAAGAACTTAAGCTGTTCATGTAAAGATATAATAATAATATAATACTAATAATACTGATTCATGTATGTATGAATGCATTGAGTCTGCGCTTCAAATACGAACCAGGCAGTTCAGATGAATATGCAATAATACATTATACCTTGTATAAGTGACACATAAGCATATTGGTCACATAAATCTATACGAGGATCCTTGATTCATTCTCTCTCTTTTTCATTGTCTCTTGTCTATCTCAGCCGCTCTCTTTCTGACAGTCTCGTGTTTCTCATTCTTGGTCTCGGTCACATGAGCAGGCAAGTGTCAGATCATTTATTTCATGGTGGGACTGGAGGTGGAGTATGCTTTTATCACATCGCTGCTGACATTAGCCGTCAGCCTCTCGTCCTCTTCCATCTCGCTCTCTAATGTCTTCTCAAATTGCAAGATCACTCTCTAACAGAGTAATTGTAAAATACAAACTCTTCCCTCATCTCTGCAAACACACACGCTTCTCAAATTACAATTTAGGTCACTAGGTTTCAAGATCCTTTCTTGTGTCTTCAGGCTTTTTACGCTGTGCTACTTTGGACGTTTCAGTGTAGAGATGAGAAAGCACACTAGACCTCATTCCGCTTTCTTACCTGCACACTATCAAAGATTCCCTCATGCTGGGTATCCAGGTGTCCTGCGGTGTTACTGTACCTCCTTCTCCGTGTTACATAACATGACAAATTTGATCCTAGTGGGATCAAGCCAATAATACCCCAGAGTAAATGGAGAAATGCTGAGGTGGTTTTCCTGCAGCTTGTGTAACATCTGAGGCTGTGAATATTACAGCAGTGAACTGAGTGCATCACTGTCACATAGAACCCCATTAAACTCACAAATGAAATGTTTCCAAACACGTTTATTATTACCAAATCTGATGCAGTCACCATTGATGAATTATGCACTACTGATACAACTCTGTACAGTGATTCAATATCAGCACAATAATAATCACTTGTTTGTTTACACAGAACCAACGATGATTAGGATGCTGTAGATTTCAAACTTTTCCATGATTGTGACAGATTTTTAAACTAGAAAAATAATGACAGTTTTTTCCTGAAAAACAGAAAATGTAAGTTTGTACATGTAAGATATTCATTCACTCAGTGAAGTTCGCACATGACGCGTTAATATATTAGATTTCTTTTCCTTTTGTTGACCATTAAATTCCCTGATGTTTGTTATTGGGTCAACTTCACAGCACCCTTAATGTTAAAAAAATCCCTCCATGAACATGCACTGGATCAGCTGGCTTTAAAGGAATGGTTGAACATTTTGGGGGGAAAAAAACGCCTATTGTTCTTGCTGAGAGTTAGATGAGAAGATTGATACCACTTTCATGTTTGTGTGGTAAATATGAAGCTACAGCCAGGAGACGGTTAGCTTAGCTTAGCTTAGCACAAAGACTGGAAACAAGGGAAAACAGCTAGCCTGTCTCTGTCTAAAGGTAACAAAATCTGCCTACCAGCACCTTTTAAGTTCACTAATTAACACTTCATATCTTGTTTGTTTAATCTGTACGATAAACAAAGTGTGGAGATAAAAAATGGTGGTATTACAGGGTTTATGTGAGTATTTCTTGTCTGGGAGCACTTCCAGGAAGTCACTGCAATACACTTTGGTTTTTGTACAGATTAAACAAATCACATATGTGACAGTGGTGCCGATCTTCTTATCTAACTCTCGCCAAGAGAGCGAATAAGCATATTTTCCAAAATGTCAAACTATTCCTTTAATGGGCACTTCATGGTAAACGGGACGAAATGTTTTTGTCTTTTACTATTATGTCGATTGAGCCATAGGAACAATGTTTGTGGAGTCACAGAATAAATCTGAAAAAAAATAGGAGCAATTAATGGCAAGAAAAATATCCTCTTTATTGTGTATATTAGTTTTCCCTGTTTTATTGATTCTGTTGCTGAATTGTTACCATATCCAAGGCCTGTCAATTATGACAGAATTACATGAAATGCAACAATTTTATCATGAATGAATATATAGCCATTTTATGCTGCAAAATGTTCTTCAATCTCATTTATATATATTATTATATTGTCAAATTGTACAATACAGAATTCCAAACAATACACAAGACTTATATTTGACACACTTATGAGATAATTCTATGTTACAAATACTTTATACCCTGAAAAGATAGGCCAGCACAGTATCTGCGGGTCTGCTATAATCATAATGCTTTTTATACTAAATCTCTGTGGTTGGCATCCCATTCATTAAGTCTATACTGATTTAATAAATATATAGATCATTCTTTCATTCACATTTGCTTAGACAAAAATAACCAATATTATAAAATGCTGAAAATAAAACTTGTACAAAATGAACATTGTCTGACACACGGCACAATGCAAATGACTCACGTAGTAACTGATAAAGTGCATTTCTGATACTTGAGGCAGATTATTATTACAATAGATTGAAATTAGATGCTCAAAAATAAATGTATGTAACACTGCAGATCCTCAAATCTATGGTATGAGCTGTTACCTTAACCAAAACATTTGTAATCTACATCATTCCAAAGAGGAGGCAGTAGCAAGATCTCTAAACACACACAATCCCCTTGTAAATTAATAGATGACACACCCACCAATGACTTAAAAAAAAAACATTAATTGTGTGGTTGTTGTGGTTATCAGTGCAGTTCCTGGAGATACAGAAGGTTTGGTTCCTGAAGTTATTGAAAGGCTCATAAAAGCTCTCTAACGTAAAGTTTCAGGAAAGAGGTTTGATGATGGAGGAAGGCAAGACAAGGATGAGAGGAAGTGGGTTGTTGTGGCAGTAGAATGGCCCTTTCCCTCAAAACCTACAGTATGTGTGTTTGGTCCAAAACTGTTTTGTCAATGCAATGCATAGATATAGGTCGTGTGGATGGAGGGCAAAAATGTAAAATGTGGCTTACATTTACAATTGCCAATAACAAAGAATTGCAATCCTTTTATGTTTGAATGACCTGTTTTAGTTGTTAATTTCCCATTGAGTGTAGGCTTGAAATAGAGGAATAGTTCGACAGTTTGTGACGTGAGCTTTTGCTTTCTTGCCGAGAGTTAGACGAGAAGATTGATACCGCTCTGATGGATGTACGGTAAATATGAAGCTTCAGCCAGGACACAGTTAGCTTAGCTTAGCATAAAGACTGGAAACAGGAGGATACACCTAGCCTGGATCTGCCCAAAGATAACAAAATTGTTTACCAGCACTAATTAGCAAAGTACATCTCATCTCACTTCATCCGTACAAAAACCCAAGTGCAAATAATAAAAACAACAGGTTGTGATACATAACTTCCTATAAAAAGCACAACTTGTCGTTTTTACACTTGTGTCTTCTATATGTTTTTTTTTCCACAAATAAACCAGATATAACGTGTAAATTAGTGAGCTTTAGAGGTGCTGGTAGGCAGATTTTGTTACCTTTTGGATAGAGCCAGGCTGTTTTACCTATTTCTAGATTTTATGCTAAGCTAAGCTAACCAGCTCCTGGCTCCAGCCCCATTTCTTATTTACTTTTACGGACGTTTCATCTATTTTTTCTGCAAGAAAGTGAATACGCCTATTTCCTAAATTGTCCAACTATTCCTTTAAAATCAAACTTAGTGGAAAGCAGCCACAAAACATACGTTTGTTGCTTTTGAATTTGCATATCCCTTAGGTCTTCTCGCCATGTGGGGGGGAACGGTCTCGCTGAAAGAGCAGGGTCACACCCTTCCTAAATCGGTGGTCCCTGACACTGTAGATGATGACATTACAGCAACTGTTTCCTGTCAGGATCCAGAAGGCAAAAAAGGAAAAGTTACACCAGGTGTATCCCACCACGTTCCCGAGCACAAACACTGCGATGGGAGAGAAGGATGCTGTGAAGGCAAATGTTAGTATGCCAATTGTCTTGGCAGCTTTGATGTCTGAAAAGGAGGGCCTGTGAGGGCACCCTCCTCCTCCTCCTCCTCCTCCCCCTCCGTCACTCAGACTCCCCTCTGAGAGCAGTTTGCGTTTCCTGGAGTACCGCCGGATGCTTGTGAAAGACACAATGTTAACTGCTAACGTGCCACCGAGCAGCGTGAAGTCAAATGCTGGGAATAACAACAAAATGTTGGCATCAGGTGGCAGCTGGCTTCCAAACAATAGTGGGGTGTAGTTACACATACGACTGCACTCATTGTACTCCAAAGTGAAGTTGCTGCTGAAGATGAGAGGCGCAAGAGCCAGCAGGAAGCTGGCAGCCCAGGAGAGCAGGATGAGGAGCAGAATTCGTCTCCGGGTCACCAAGGCGTCCTTGTGGAGTGGCCGTAGGATGGCCACGCTTCGCTCCAGTGTCATGAGGAAGATGGTGCTGATCGAGACAAAGGTGCATCCTGCGAACACTGGGCCAATCAGCATGCAGGGCTGCCAAGGGCTCACTAGCCCCCCGAGAGAAGAGGAGGCGGCTGGGGAAGTAGAGCTACCCTGGTACCAAATGGGAGGAGCGCTGGTCACCATCAGAGAGATCTCAGTGTAGACAGAGAAAGGGACCACGAGCACGCCAACCATCATGTCTGCTATGGCCAGAGACACTATCAGAGAGAGACAAGAAGAAGAAGAAGAAGAAGGCTAAGGGGACGCAGTCAGGCTTTTTTACTTTCACTATGGAACGGAAAAGTGTTGCGTTATGAATATTTTCAAAGCAGCAAAAAAAGAAACTTTTCACTGTGTGTTTTATTCCAAAACTAGTGTTTTGGGATTAAAAAAAGTGTGAGAAATGAAACTATAATCTGGTCAGTGCAATATGGGCACCATTTCAGTTAGATAAGGCACTGTGTTTTTAATTGAAATGTGAAATATGAAATTCCGTTTTGCCATTTATTTATTTTCAGTATGAATATTGAATTTCTGCAGGAAGGAAATTTCCCTGTTGATTAGCATTGCAGAATGCATAACAATGCGTAAGATGATAAACAACATTTACCTTTCAGGTATCCCTGTGGTGTTCGGGACTGCCTCGTTTGCACAAAGACAGTAAGGGTGACCACATTTCCAACCACGATGGCAAATGCCAGGCTGACCATGAACACCACTGTCAAGGTGCGATTGAGAAATCCACAGCAACAGAGGGTACAGAGAGGCGCCAGTGACTGGCCTGAATCCAGTCCTGCCTGAGCAGCTGCAGTCAGGTTAAACGGACAGTCTGTAGTCGGCAGCAGAACTGCTGTACTCCCGGGAACGCTGACGTTAGGAAGCAGAGCAGTCATGGCCCAGGATAGACTGGTTTTATCCCTTGTGATATGTAGGTGGTAGGGCTGATCAGGAAACCATGTCCTGGACTGGGAAACTACCCTGATGAAAAATAAAAAATATATGGAGGCAGTTAAATCATCTGTCCAAATAATGATCCAATCTTGTAAAAAAGTCATTAATCTGCAGGTCAGGCACATTCAGTCATAGTATCCTGGCACAACTTTCTCTCCATCCCCACTCCCATGCAAGTAAAACATCTATCTAATTATTTTTTAATTATTATAATTTCATGAGCACACTTACTGTACGTCAGATTCAGTCTTTTCAAGAAACAGAACGCCATTGGTTTGGTTTTATAAGGATCGAATTATGCAAATCTTTCTAACTAGGCTCTAAATACTGTTCTGTCGCAGAAACTCACGTTCAATTTGTAATTTCTCACGATCTGACGCTAAGTGCAAACATTTTAATGGCATGGCGTTTCAGGGTGGAACATGCCAACCCATTTTTTTAAATGGAAGTCAAGCAGTTAACACTTTGACTTTCCCTCTGCAATGTGTTTGAGCTGCACATGTCCACATGTAGGGTATTCATATTCATTCATATTAACTGCTGAAATGCAAAGCACTAATTTTTGTTTTTAGTTTCTAGTCATTCATTTGGAGTGACTACTTTATAAAGACCCTTGCTTTGACTTATATATTAACCTATATCATTTACATAACAATAGTAAAAAAGTTATGATAAGTGTAGTGATTATTGACTTCTAAATTTTGAAAGCAACCTATATCACAATGAAGAATATCTCACTTTCTTTGCATATTTGACTCTAGCACACACCTAGCTGCTATTCAATATGTTGCTGAATGTGAATTTCATAGTTGTACATTGACCGTCTCTCAAAAAATATCTTTTGTTTATTGTCTTACTGTAAAGTTGTGTCATATATCAAGACATGCACATAATCCAATAATGTATGGGGGGTGAGGAGAGCTAAAACTATGTGAAGACTTGAAAACACTAGGGCATGTTCCATGTTTTAAGGTGGGAAGGTGGGGTGTTTATGCTGCAGTTTAACAAATGTTTTAGATAAAAGGCTGAATCCAAGAATTCTAAACAGAGTAGGGACAGTGATTCTTTTTTTTTCTTACTTGTGTGTCCTGGTTACATGCTGTTCTTGTGCCCTAACACTGTTGGAAGCACCTCGATGCTGTCAGTGCCCATGCAGAAACTCTAAGTTCAGTACCAAATGTCTTTCTCAGCTGACAACTAAATACACGGGTCCTTCAATCATTTATGCTGCTCACTGGGCCGGAGAGCAGGAAGGTACACACATCCAAGAAAACAAAGGGTAACGGGAATGGACATATTCAGACCAGAGCAAAACCAAACCAAATCCCACGTTCTCACTCTGGCTTTGGGCGCAGAAACACAGTCAACGAAATATCGCAGCTGTGAGACTTGATATAGATTAACTATTATCAGCAGTGAATTAGCCTCAGAATAATGAGAGGTTCTCGAGATGCAGAAGGAAACGCTTGTAGGTGTGCATTCTGAGACCAGCATACAGTACTGTGCGGGATTTAATGAGGATGAAAGGGCTGCGAAGCTCGTCTGCCCTCACAACACACATATGCTTGACTGCTTTGAATTTGAATATCAGCGCTCCTTCCACAAATTAAATTCAACCACGCTGATGGTAAAAACACATGGGAATTATTGCTGTGTATGTAAATGTAATAAGATATAAGACAACTTGACAAACCTTTCTTGTTTTTCTCTCATATTCATATGCAGTGCTAACAGCATAGAAGATTAAATGCATGAAGTTGAAATTCTTCATATTCTTCTGTTTTTATGTTGTATTGTTTAAAACATCATTGAATCAAAATAGATTTAATGTGGTTTTCTGACACCAATCAAGAGAAAAAGACTTTAATGTCAAAGTGAAAATGGATCTCTACAAACTGATCTAAAGTAATTGCAAGTCAATTACAAATTAATTTAAAGTCATTTTCAAACATGGAATATGTAACGTTGCTATCTTCATCTATCTGTCAAAGTGATGGCTTAAGTGTCTTTTATGTTGATGCTCTTTACGGCTTCATTCAGACGTGACAGCTCTTTTTTCGGAGAGAGCTGCGTGCTTACCAGAGGGAGCACAGAGAGAGGGAGAGAAAGAACAGCACTGACTTTTCTGTTCTCTTACAGGCTGATTTAGGGATGGATTTTAAAACTTATTGTGCCACTGGAGCCTTAATGACCACAGTGAATCCAGTGAGTATGTCAGTTTCAGTTAATGTTGTTAGAGAAAGAATTTTGCTGCCTGTTTTATAAATTCACACAAGCGTTGAACGACAAGATGCCAAGTTATCCACAATGGGGTTTGAATCAAAACATGAGCTGAATGAGCTTTCGGCAGACCATATTGTATGCAGTCAAGTTACCAGCTTCAGATTTAGCTTTAGTCACCATGTCTCTCAGTATCCTAGTCAGAAACCATTCTGATTTCTAAGTTAAACAGCTTCATGTTGTCCTGCTGTGCTTAAGAAAACAGGGGATTTCCTGTCTGTACGTGCCTCAGCAGTCCATCTCTTCTGAGTGGGATCCCTGTGGTTTCATTCTGTCTGCCTGTGTCTATTTTGTAAACGTTTTGTAATATCACCACTGAGTTTCAGGAGCCCAATCTCCCTGTTTCCCAGCATTCTTGGCTCCAGCATTTCAGTTTTCTGAGTCTGGTTCTCCTTTGTTTGAGCTCTATTTAGTCCTGATTTAGTCCAGCTCTTCCATGTCAAACCTGTCTACTAGAAATTACGTTTACACAGTACTAAATTGTTTTCCCAGTTACGTTGTGCAGACAAATGTAATCGCTGTCCACATTTATGTACAAAAGATTGTGGTTTCAATGAAATGTTAATGAACACGTTGTGTCACTGCAGAGTTTTTCTGCATTAAACGAAGACCATGATCTTTAAAGCAGAAGTAGGTAACCTGTGTAAAAAAAAGTATTTTTTTCATATTTGCTAAAACTGTCACTATGTCCTGACAGTAGTACATGAGACAGATAATCTGTGAAAAAATCAGGCTCTTCTGGCTCCACCTGCTGCCCCTAATGTCATTTGCAAGAATCCACTGCGCCCAAATCAAAACAACCAATCAGAGCAGGAGGAATATCTGACGGAGTGTCAATCACTGCTCCTGCACACGCTGCGAGCAGCTCCCCTCCCCCGTGCATGTGATAACTTGGTCAAGCTCTGTATCTTCAGTGAGCGGACGCAATGGCGCAAAAAACAACCACCAAACAACCAAGCAATGAGAAAACTGGCCATCCCTCATTTGTCAACAACAGCTTACAGGACAAAGACAAGTAAACAGAAGACGACCAATGAAGATAAGCAAGCTAAAAAGAAAGAATTAGGCCGAGCAACTCTGCGGGGAGGGGCTTTGGAGGCGAGCTGGAGCGCAGCAGTGACAGAGGGGGAGGGACCTGGAAGTTGTTCTTGTTCAAATTCCACTCTCTTCTCAATCCTACCGACTTCAGCTTTAACCAAGTGCTGCCAGTGTCTACACATAACCATAAAAAAGCACTACAATCAGATATTGTATTGCAAGATTGAATATTTTGGTGGTAAACAAATGAAATACATTGTCAGTGAACCGGTCGACATTATGCTTCCCAGTGGAACAGTTTCTGTAGCTTCTAAGTCTTGTGGCACCTCTGGTCTCAGTATTTCTGCATCCAGCTTGCCCACTTGCTCATTTCAAGACCGTGGGGGCTGTGTTTCTACCTCAGGTGTGAATACATCTCGGGCAGAGACTGTGTCAAATGACTACCTGATTGCCTGATTGATACTATTGTTTGTGGACTCCATACTGTTGGCTTAGTGTTTACTTGGTCATCATACCAGCATTCAGAGAGGACAGCATGAAATTATGTGTTGTTCTTCAAGACTCTTTTAGTGTCTTTTACTAAGCATGCTGCTCAAGCATGCTTAACTAGAGGCACAGCTGAGGCTTCATAGGAATTAACCCTTGAGAATGGCTTTACGTCCTCATTGTTCGGGGTCCCACAGAGCCCACTGCCAAGTGTGTAAAAAGAACTATACTTGCAAAATCAATTCTTCTTCTTATGTTTCGGGCCAATTAGACCGCAGAGAGGTCTAACTCCTCCCCTCTCCTAATCCGGGTGGACCAATTTATCTGGGAAGGGTAATGTTGTATGGATAGTACTGTCAACACCAATCACGGATGTAGAACTTATGAAAATCCACTGTATTTAACCATGTTTTACAGCTGGGGTCTCTGAGACCGCAAAAAGAAATATGTAGCGGACTTCTGAAACTTGTTATCACTGTATTTATAAGCACATTTCTTAAAGTATCAGACTGATAAAACTATATAGATTTGGGTTAAGAAAGTAGCTTGCTATAGCTTGCTGATGTGTCTCAAACCAACAGTTAATACTGGCTTTTTAAAAAAAACCGTAGCTTTGTTTGCCTAACCTTCACCATACGTTAACCATGCTGCAGGTGCCATGTACAGAATCATTTAACATTTCAATATTCAGACATGATCTAAACAAATGTAATCCTGGGTTTTGCAGACTTGTCTTCAATCGTTCTGTTTGGTGAAAGTCAGATCGTGATGAAATCCATGTGCCTTTCTGCTTCTCGCCGCACCTTGGTATTCACTTCACAGCTGTGACATTAATACTCAACTGCAGCAACAATGACAAAAATTTCGTCAATTCAAAGTGATCAAGGCCAAGATCCATAAGAGAGTGTTTTGAATGTTAACATTATGAAAGAAGCTTGTGAAAACCTGAAATAATTAAGAGGGTGGGAGGGAAATGCAAGATATTTTGACGTCAATCATAATTTATCCTTTGACTCTGCTTCAGCTTTTTATGAGTGGATTTATTATATATATATATATATGCGGTATAAAGTGCAATGTAAATGGGGCTGTCAAAAATTATTCCTGAAACGAATGTAGAAATTCTACACATTTGACACTACTGGCTTGTAAAATGGATGGTATTTGTAGCAGCTTTAACAGATAGTAATGGAGCAATTCCTTTGCGTTTAATTTGTCTGATGGTACTAGTGGTAAAACAAAAGAAATTTTATTTTTGGGAGGATAGAAGGTGAACCTCATTAAGGGGCTTTTTGCCTTTACCTTGAGTGAAGATGACAGGCGGAAGTACTCCCTGTGGCAAGACCTCGGGCATAGTGAGACAAGCAGCTGACAGCAAAGACGCACGCACGCACACACACACAGTTCTACTGTTATAGAGATACAATCCCAACATCTTCACAATCAGCAAACTGAGAGATCTACCTGTGGTTTGAACCAGAGGAAATAAAATACTACACAGTACAACATGTCCAACATTTAAATGTTGACATTTCTTGAAGAACAAAATAAGGCTCAATGATGTTTTGTGCGTGTGTGTGTGTGTGTTGGCTTTTTTAAACCGTGTTCCCATTTTCACCACAACTTGCATATACCAGTCAGTCTTGATGTTTCAGCAGTATAAATCAGTTCTGGATTATAAACAACTGTGCCCTCAAACACCCCCTGTGTACTCTAATGTCACGTGAAAACGTAAAAAGTTAATATTAATGATCATGCTCTAAGTTTTGGAATAATTGTTCCCATAATGCTTTGGGAGATGTAAACAGGAAGTAAAATGTTGCCATGGAGTCAGTTAAGTAGTTAGCTGTGGGCTACAACTAATTTGAGCACCATTTTTTTGCCTATATTTGTTTACATGTTGGCAAATTGGCACCATTAAAAGTATGCCGAATTAGCTAATAGCAGTTCCTGTTTGCAGTGTGCCTATGGATGTACAGACAACTATCACTGGATTACTTTAATACTGAAGAAAACTTTAAAACGTGATGATTCTCAGGCAAGTTCTGCAGTTGTGAGGAGCGTCTTTTCCCAATGATTTCTAAATGGATTTATGGACTTATGTTTTTTTTCACGATGGACATCGGAGATAATGACATCCTCGTAAAGTGTAAGTCACACTCAATCTACAAATGTGTGTATTATGTCTGTGTGTTCATATTTCACTGAGATATGACTCCGAGAAGAAGTATGAATTTTGACGCTAACCGCCTATTCGGGCGCTAAGTACCTTAATTGCCTTTCACCTTTGTGTCAGGTGAAGTTTCTCCCTCTGCGCCCCTCTCACAGTTTGAAAAGTTAAAATTTTCCACATTTATGAGTTTTCATAGTTTTATTTTCACTATGCGAAAGCTTAAGATAATAATATTAATTCGTGATGTTTTCCCACTCTTCACACTGTTGATTGTTGATCACTTGAACCTGTGAGGAGGTTTGATCATTTTCTAGCAGGCAATCAAGGTGCAGTTGATTAGCTCATCACTGTTGAGGGGTTCAAAAGAGACCCAACAGAGTCCGCAATTATGTGTGTGCAGTCATATTAGGAGCCACTTAGGTGCAGGCATGGTGATTACTGTTTTGAGGTTTCACAAATAAATGTGATAGTGTAAAAAAAAAAAAAAAGGTGAAGCTTTTTCCCAGCTCATCTCTTCATTTCAGAGACTCCCTCTGGTTGGAGTGAACCAAACTGACGATTATGTAGGCCTATGGATCGGGATGCCACTTGTGACGGTATATGTCATCAGAAGCCAAGCAAAATCGATATTCTATATTTTTCTCATTGTCAACAAATCCCATGAAAATACCCAAACCAACAATGAATTGATCCTACTAACAATTATGTATTCAAAACCCGATATAGCTTATTACTTTGTGCCAAAGAACTCCATTGTTGTCCCAAAACTATTAAAGACAGACCCGTGAGCCACAACATTGCACTGGTTGACTGATGTTCCTTCATTATGAACATGGACACTGTTGTTTATTTTGAGTCAATCCCACACACACTGTCCTGCTGCTGGAAATACTCAGGGAGCACCAAATGTGGATTAATGCACAGCTGAAAATAGTCCCCCACAAATGCACTATATACTTCCATTCGAGTAAGGTTTGCTGAAAACTACAGTGCCCATTTGCTATAGGAAATTATTTAGCTTTTTTCAAAAATGAACATTTGTGTCTTGTTTTTAAAGATATGTATCTTTGGTAGGAACAAATGGGCTCAGGGCTGAGAGCCACGGACAGGAAAACAGAAAAGGACTGTTGGTTTTGATCTCTTCATAGGATCTGGGAATGCCGGCCTCTTCTTTTACAACAGACCACGTCTTGTTTAATCTTGCATTACTGCCCTTAGTTACTGCTCTTTGTTTTTTCTTTATTTTTTTCCGAGCTGTTTGTAACTCAAATACGTTTTGTGGTGACAAATCTCTTTGTAGAAGAAAATGGGGAGGGAGGCGTAATTACTTCACAGAGCAAAGAGTGAGATTCAGACATCACTATGTTTCACGTGAATGCGCATTGACAGGTTGGGTGGAGGTTGGTGTGTGAAGAGAAGAAATATGACACAGATAAGAGCAGTCACATTACTGGATTCTCATTGGCTGGCAACACTAGCTCCTTTAATTGAATTAAAACAGGGTGTTTTAAGTCAAATACTGCAGACCTGCATTACTGGTGATTGTGTAAAGCAATTGTGAGAAAAAACAATCAAGATGATACCTATTTATTAAGTGTGTTAAGGGGAGTGAGTCTGAAACTACTGCTAAACAACACAGAACAAGGTAAAGGTAAAGCCGTGCTGGCGTCGCTGTTAGGCTGTACTGAGGCACAGCTGTGCTTTGAGCTAAATGCTAACGTCAGGATGCTAACATGGTCACAATGATATTATTAGCATGTTGATGTTTCGCAGGTATAATGTTTACCATGTTCACCATATTATTTTTTTAGCATGCTAACATTTGCTCATTAGCACTAAACACAAGGTACGACTGAGGCTGATGGTAATGTCATTGTTAATGCAGCCATTAAGTCATAGAATAAAGCATTGGAAAAAAGAAATTTTGACCTGATGATGGCGCTAGATAAAAAGGATAAAAATGTATACAATTCATCTGGTGACCATAAATGTCCGTACCAAAATTTCATGGCAATCCATCCAAACGTTCTTGAGATATTTCAATAAAATACAACAATGTCAACCCCACAGTAGCTCAAGAGGAAAAGTCAGAGGATCACCAAAATCATTAGAATACATCGTCTGGGAACCGTGAATGTTTGTACAAAATCTCGTGCCAGTCCATCAAGCAGATGTTGAAATATTTCACTGAATAAGTGAAAACTCTGACCTGATGGTGGTGCCAAAGGAAAAGTCAGAGTATTTATCCTCTAGGGAGGTTGAATATCTGTAGCAGGTGTCATGGCAATCCATTCAATAGTTGTCAAGATATTTCACTTTGAACCACAAATGTCAACCTCATGGTGGCGCTAGAGGAAAAGTCAGGGGATCACCAACGTCATTAAGATTCGTCCACTTGGCACCGTGGATATCTGTTTCTGTCGAGATATTTCAGTCTGAAGTGGTGGACCGACAGACCAAACACTGACATCCCTAGAGCTATGCAGTTTTTAGCCCTGCTAGCATGGTAGCTGGCAGGCTGAGAACTGATTTGGCTCAAACAAGTGTTTCTTAATCATATTTGATCACATGTGCACAAATAAACCTGTTGAAATGATGGCCACGGTGTTCTCTAGAGACCATTGTGCTGGAATAGCTGCATTTAGCTTGTTGTTCATGCATGCAATGAATTTTCTTTGACAGGGCTGTGTCCCTGAGTGACAGGTCAGGCATATGTAGGAGGACCGTGGGGGCTTGGTCAGGGCTCTCAGGCCAGGTCGCCCGATGCACAGAAGGGTCATGTGCAGTAATAATGGACAGGCTGGCTCAGAGCCACCTGAGGCGGACTGCCACAGCACATGAGCAGAACGACGACTTTCTCTTCACATCTTGGCCTGTCATTCTGTCTGTGTTTGTTTCCCTTGTGTTTGTCAGAGTAGTGCGCAAGCAACACATTCATACACACAAACACATAACCAGTGTTACTTTCTTGTTATTGTTGTTTTAACTTCCCCTGTGTTAGTGTCTCGCTCACAACTGTGGGAATATTTTGTTCTTGCTCTCTGGCAGCATTTATTCTTGCTACGCTTCTGCCTACCAACAATAGTTTTACTTTACTTTTCACTCTAGTTATTCAATTGATTGTAATTTCACCTAGTGATTATGAGTATGAATACTGTAAAAGCAAATTTTTTTCAGTATTTTAAAATGTCTTTCTAAGTTTGAAGGTAACTATAAGTTTGAAGGTAACTATAGGTACACATGAAGAAGTACAGGAAACAAGGGGGTACAAAGTTGCGTTTAGAGGAGACCTAGAACAAAATCACTTTGTTAGTACTTTTTTAATTAACCAGGTACAAACAGGGTACCAGCAGACTTTGCATATATGAGTCAAACTACGTGTGGCACTTATACTTCGTTAAAAAAAACAGAAAAAACTTTGTATTAAACTTCAGTATACCCAGTAACTACACTATAATTACAGTGAAAAGGGGGTGAACATTGGAATATGATGCAACAGCCCAGTATTTAAAAACATAAACACAAAACATGAAACTATAAACTATTTTATAGTTTTAACTATAAAGGCACACCCTTCTTCCCAGGCTAATCCCAACATTTTGTTCCCCAGCATCAACATTAATGAAAAAAAAAAACATTAAAAGTTTATCATTTTATATTTATACGTTTATTTATAATAATAAGTACCCCATTTTAAAAATATTTTACATTGCAATTTCAGTCATTTTTTGTAAATCTATCATTATTCAAACATTTCAATATCAACACGCCTTGTTCCTGTCTTGTTACCCAGTAATATTACTTTTGTACCCTGTAATTATTAAATAGGTACTTAGTCAATTAAAAAATACTTGCGGTGTAATTTATTTCCAAGTCCCTCTGAAACACAAAATTGTTAACCCCTTCATTCCTAACCTTTTGTCTTCTTCCCTTGTACTTACATATCCAATAAGTATTTTATTGACACCCTGTTTGTACTGGATAAGTACACAGTAATTTGTAGGCTGTAATCTGCAGTGTTACCAAAGATTACTGTTGAAATACGTGTATGTGTTTCTGCATTTGTGTGTATGTGTGTGAGTGCTCTCTCCATCCTGTCAGAGAATCCCAGTCTAAATTACACACAGCTAATGGACGTCACACCCACCTCACTTTACTCAGTCAACAGCTGCTGCATGCCTGAACGATCAAACACCAAACAGGAATCCACCTGACAGTTTCATGCTTACATTTTTTAAATGCTTTTAATTGATTTCTGACTTGGAAATAAGAATTTTGAAGGTCCACCAGAGGCTGAAATTTCTTTTAATGGAAGTGATCTATGAAATGAGTTTAACAAGAAGCATTTTCCCAAAACAGTTATATGGACAGAGGACTAAAAACCTAATTATACTAACATTTTTAAAAACTATTTTGCCGCTCTTTGTTAAGAAAACACTTGATATGCTCAAGTATTTTCTCCAATAGCTTCCTATTGAACAGTGCTTCTTGGTGTATCAAAATGAATGAAGTGTTATTGTATATGATTATATATAATTAAGTGTTTCTGCATGTCCGTGTGCATGCAGGGAAAAGCCAGTGTACATCAAGGGACTACAAATTGAAAAATTGAAAAAAGTTACACTTCCAGGGATTTCTTTGGCATATAAATGTGTCTCTTGGGAAAGCATTATGAGTTACTTAATTAAAATATTTTGATGACCAACATTGCTGCACTTAGTAATTATTACATTTGTTTAACGCACCTGGAAAAATAAGCTTAAAATAACTTAAAGCAATAATACAGAAACCTTTTACTCCGAAGTTGTACAGCAAGTGTCACATATTGCAAATTGCAAATCAATGCTTAACTTACAGTTAAGCATTCTGAACAAACAAATTATTCATATGGAAATGCATATGTGAGTGCAGCCTGACACACATCCATTTTCCAAAAACGCTCAAACAGAAGTTCGGCATTCTTTAAAAAAACAGAAAACAAATATAGAAATTTTTTATGTCCTTGTGTGTTATTTATTGTGGAAAACAGCTGTCATGTAATACCACACGTACACACACAAAAAAAAGATAATCTTACCAGCATTTCCACTGTTATGGATCATGTGCCGACAGAGGTTGATAAGAGGAAAACAATCCAGTGTTAAATCGCTGACTTAGTGGAAGTAAAATCCAGTTAAAAACCCTCCAGTGAAGAAGAAAGTGGAGCTGTAGTCCTCTCATCATTCATTCTCCTGAGAAGCACACATTAAGCACAAAGCCTCTCCCACACTCCAGCTCTCTGTCCCTGTAATTCAGACTCTCCCCTCTCCCTCCTCCGCCTCTCTCTCGTTCTGTGGAGCGCTCAACCTCCAGTCCCCACTTATCCGCTTCTCCCTCCCCTCACCCTCTGCATGGCTTGCAGTCCTTATCACACGCACACGCTCTTCCCCTAGAGCTTCAAGGTAAAACAGCGGCGTTTTACTCTCCTTTCTCATTCTTTCCTTCCACACTCGCCTTCTGACGTGCCTCCCCCACCCCCTCTCTTCTTCTCCCCCTTGTTCCTTCCCACTTCAAACATCTCTCATGCTGTGTATCTTACAGCTTTCCTCACTGTTGAACTCTTGCTTTCAGGCCTCGCTTCATTATATTCATTTAACTTTACTCATAGGGTGTTTGTCTTCAGGCACATTTTAGCATCTGTTTCTTTTCTTTTGCTGTACACTTTCACTCTTTGTACCTTTCATGTGTCCAAACTGCTGACAATATTGTCTAGTTCTATGTTTCTATGCCTTAGATGGTGTAAAAAAAGACACAAGACACAATGAATGAGAGAGACAGAGATGGAAATAGGGCTGGAGAGATTCTACATTGTATTAATGAGAGGTGACCCTATTACAGTATGAGAGGGGGTAAAAGGCATCCATCCTCTCTTGGGCATTTGTCCAGCTTTGCCCCTGCTGACTTTGGCCCTTTTGCGTGGTTTTGATCGTGTCTGGCACACGAGTCACGTCCAATCCTTTTTGTGTCCCCCAGGGAACAGAAACTACAGCACTCAAGTGAGACCCCTGCCCTCAGACGTGATTGGAAACACTAGACAACACGTTGCAGGACACATCACTGATTTGCCCTTGCCTTGACACTACCTCTGTATACAAAAATCTCCCTGAGACAGGCTAAAGTTGAAATTGAAATTACTCACATTCTGATAATATAAATGCTGAAGAAATGTTGATGAGGCCAGAGCGAAGGAATAAACAGCAATGTGTATGCTGAGAGCATTATGTAACTTAATCCTCAAGGTTGTTGTAAACCTGCCAAATAATATTATAGTAAGATTCATATTGTATGTCTGATTCTGCTTTCCAATAAGATATAACCTCGCTTCTGGGTGATCACACATGGTCTCCCAGTAGCCTGCTGGTATTGTAATGCTACATCACGTAACAAATCTTTAGCCCGCTGCCAGATAGTATGGCATAAGCCCTGGTAGAGGTCATGCTATGAATAATAAAACATAAAACAGGCAGCTTATACCTGTATGAATTCTCTCTGAGGTGACAGTAACAGCCACTGATCATTTCCCACGTAGAAAGTATCTGATTTTGCTCTATGTAACATTCATTTCTGCAAGGGATTACTTCAGAGTTAAGCTAAATTGTTTCATTTAAATGCTACTTTTAGGGATGTTCCTGGTGGCCTAGAGATCACTAACCATGTAGTCGCACTGATGTCGAGTGTGGCCAATTTTCTGTCACATCTCTAAAGCACTAGCACTAAACACAAAGTACAGCTTAATTTTGCAGGTAGTTGGTTATAAACTATTGGACAAATTGAAATTTTGACCTGAGGATGGCGCTCTATGAAAAGGGGATCACCAAAGTTATTACAATTCATCCCAAGAGGGACGTGAATGTGTGTGCAAAATTTCATGGCAATCCAACCAAAAGCTGTCGAGACATTTCATTCGAAACCAAAGATATCAACCTCATGGTGGCGTTAGAGGAAGTGTCAGAGGATCACCAAAGTCACAAGAGTTCATTCTCTGGGGAACATGAATGTCGGTATAATTTCGTGGCAATCCATCCTGTAGTGGTTCAGATGTTTCAGTCTGGACAAAAGTATTGCCTTCCAGAGCCATGCTGCTAGCATAGCTAAAAGACAGCTGGGGCAAACTATTAAAAACTGATGTGTGTAGTCTATAGCTACTCAAACAATATTATTTTAGCTCAGGATTCCAGTTCAGTGGACATAAAATGAAATGATGACTTTGGAGTTAAAGTGCTGACTTCCAGAGAAGAGAAGCGCTTCCTAAATGAACAGCTTCTGCGGCCGATCCAGTTAAGAATGCACCTGCCTCGGGTCACTGAATACTGTAAAGCTTTAGTAACACTGCCACCATGAAATGACTTCATTAGAAATCAGTGTTTGATTTTCAGGATTTTCGTATCCAATTATGCTGGAACTGATAAGCCTCTGGAAATCATTTCTCAAGGCTCTCAAGAACCCACGTTAAATCCTCTTGCACAATTAAATTAACTTTTAAGTCCAAGTTATGAAACTGTAGTCTATCTAGTCTGGCTTATTACATGTGGGAACATGTGCTTTACTGACTGCATGGAAGGAAAGGGAAGCCTCTCTGCATTTTCTGTGTCAGTATTCATGTACATACTGTTATGATTACAATATAAATACACACTCTGCACACATTTGTACATACTCTATGTGTGCATGCAAGAGGATTTTATTTGATTTTCCTTCAGGTCTAAATGTTGTTCTTGTTAATATTTAGTCTTTTTATCTGTCACATAGCGTGCTTAGTCATTTGTTTTGGCACGAGGTTGACTATGTTGATCACTAGGAACTGGTTGAATGCTCACTCACTTTGTTCGTGCCGTCATATAAACTGGAAACCAGTGGTGAAAAATTGTGAAGATAAAAAAGAAAATGCAAAATCAGATGAGAGGCAGAAATTGTGACTTGCGCATACCATTGTACCTGCTTTGTCTTTGGTGACTGTTGATGACAACGGCAGCATTTTGAAATGATACAAAGCATTGTAATTTAAGATGCTAAATTAATCAAGGCAGCAAACTCTGTAATTAAATGTCTTGTCATGATTACAAACCTCTGTAACCTCTCTGTGACCTCTTGTAAATACCCAAAGCAGTAATTCTGGACTTTCCTCCCTGCAGCACATCTGGCTTACTGCTGTCACGGTTAACTATTTACTGATGATCCCTAATGAGGCAATATGTGCCTTTTTTTCTGTAATAACAAATTAAACAGCACAGTGTGTTGCAGTATCATTACTAGAGATTAAAAAAACATTACAATCAGCCAGCCTTGTTTACTTTTAGTCAACTATGATGCAAAATTATGATGCAAACAGTAGAAGCTGTCTTGCTTTGCAAAATTATGAAACACTGTTTTACTTTGCAAAACCTCCAATCCTATTACAATCAACACAGGATCCACAACTGAGCTCAACAGTGTTGTATGCTGTGGTGTTTACTGTGTAATTTTACAGACTGAGCTGCTTTTATCATACAAGAAACCAGTGGTGTTGTTAAATTTTAATCATAGATAGGCTAAATGTTCTTTTTCCTGAATCCAGACTGTGAAGAGTCTCCCAACTGATGGAAAGTGAGATTTCGCAACTGTTTTATTTCAGATTCCAGGAATCAACATTTTGTTTGTTTCGAGCAGAAATTTCCGGGGCACAAGCTCTATCTCTCAGCAGATATAAATACCCCCGGCTCAATGCAAATGCAAATGCACAACTCACTCAAGAGGAGAGATTATAACCATCACTGCAGGAGATGAATATTCTCAACAAAATGTGGTAAGTTAAAATATTCTTTTGTTAGTCATTTTTATCTCTTCCTCAGTACCAAATGTTACATACTTAGATAAAAAAAATCCTTAGCTGAGCCTTATCATTTCTTACAACAATAATGTTACAATCTATAAATCTAAGCATAATTTCACTATGAAAGTTCTGATATCTTTTAAAAAGCTGTCTAACTTGGTGGAATTTTCCAATAACTTTGTCATTATTTACCTTAAATGTGCCCAGTTTTTGTGTGTCCATTGAATGAAAAGAGACATTTAATGTTTGTTTATCATGTGACTCTGTTGTTGTTTGAAGGCTTTCTTTGACTGTGCTCCTCCTGGCTGCATGGGCCTGTCTGGCAGATGTGGCTCACACTGAAGAAAGGGTGAAGCGCTCTGTGTCAGGTAACGCGCACTAACATATACAAAACACAAGTTCTAGTTTTTATATCAATGTTACATGTTTCTGATAAAAATATACAACAGAACATTTGTAGGTAGGTTACTGCATTTGACCAGCAAGAAAGAAAGCACGAGTAGTGCAAGCCATGCTAGCAGCTGAGGTTGTGCTTAAGCACAGTGTTGCTTTAAGTTAAATGCTAATCAGCATGCCAACATACCCACAGTGACAATGGCAACATGCTGATATTTAACAGGTATTTAGCAAGCAAACATTTGCTAATTAGCACTAATCACAAAGTACAGCTGAGGCTGATGGAATGTCATTAATTAATTTTGCAGGTATTTTGTTATAATAACTTTATTTATTTAGCACCTTTCAAAAATGAGATAAAATAATTAAAAACAACTACAACACATTCTGTTAGTTAAGAGAAAGCCACAAGATAAATATGAAGAGATTTAGAAGAGGATAATGAGTTTGCCTGCATTAGATCGTCAGGCAGGGAGTTCCACAGCTGTAAAAGTAAAGTAATTGCCAGATTGGAAATTTGACCTGATGATGGTGCAAGATGAAAAGGTAAGGGACCCCCCAAAAATTATTACAATTCATCGTCTGGGAGACAAGAATGTGTGTGCCAAATTTCATGACCCATTTGATAATTGTGGATTTACTCAATGCCATGAATACCATGGGGAACCATGAATGTCTGTATAAAATGTTGTGCCAATCGAACCAGTAGAAGTCTAGATATTTCACTGGACTTTGACCTGCTGGTGACGCGAGAGAAAAAGTCAATGGAAAGCCAAAGTCAGTCACATTCAATGTCTGGGATCCATAGATATCTATACCAAATTTCATGGCAATCCATCCCATAGTTGTGCAAATACAGTATTTCAGTCGGGACCAAAGCGGTGGATGGATCGACCAACAGGCCGACAGCCCAATATTGCCATGACAATGTGGCAACTATTTGTTCTTTTACCTGGTAACTAAATTAATAGCATACTGTACTCTGAGGTTAAACAGGTTACTGTGGCCTTTACAAAAACTCACCCTACAGACTGTAACAGAATTGAGCTGGGAACACATTTACAGTCAGGATATATCCCCACATTTGTCCATGATGACTGATCCAGGGATCTTAACAGCAGCCTTTTTACTCCAGAACACATTCAAGTGGGTCAAAGTGACCACAGGCTCCAGTTCTCTGAAGCTGCAGTTTTACACTAATACCTCCTCGACAGCTGCTGTTCAGATAGATAACTCCTGCATGAAATGACACGGGCTTGCCTGCGGGATCTGAGGGCTGGGCTATTACTGCTCATTTCAGATATTGCTCTTCATTTGGCTGTAAAGCTACAGTATCTTACAGGGAAATAGCTTGCTTCTCGTCAAACAGCCCGTAAAAAATAACAATAAACTAAGCGATCAGAGTCCAGTGAGAGACGTGTCTAAACTGATGGGAGGCACGTTGAAAAATCATTTTTTGATAAGAGAAGGGAGCTTATTTTCAGTAAAAAGTAATGCGAGAAAGAAAACATTAAATGTAACAGAAATATTGAATCAATTTTGTAAATCAATTTTTGTAAATCATTTTTGGTAAATAAACCCTGTCAGGATGGAGAATTATAACAGGATTAATGATCATGAACAGTTTTTACATTGCATGGAGACGTCCCTGTACTAAACATGTTGCCATCACTCAAGATCACTTGAAGCAGTTTTCATTATCTCAGTCATACAAAAGACACGTTGATCAAAGCGCAGAGAGCGGATGGGTCCTCTTCTTTCCTTCATGATGAATAAATTAGAGGCTGCTTTTTCTGGAGGAAGCCCTCAGAGCTTGAAAGCATCGCATTCAGGCGACAGCGCTCCGTTTAACGGCAGATCTCTGGAAGTGATAACAATGTGCTTTAATGACTGCAGTGCGTATGCTACAATGTGATAACCCCGGTGTTGAGGAGATCATATTTTATTGAATATATTTAAGATCTACTAGAGGGAAAACAGGGAAGAACAAAAATGCTGTCAGCAGTGTTTAACACACAAAGGTAAACTACTCAAACTGGTGAAGTGTTCTTAATATCTGGGCTCAACAGACATCTTGGAAAAGAATAAGTTAGCAGTGACTTCATTTATTCAGCAGGTTTCTTTGAGATCAAGAGAAATTTGAGAACGCATTACATATAAACCAGAGGAAAACAAGACAAGTCACACACCTCAGTTATCAGACACACTAATGAAAACAATCACAAATAGTCTTAAAAAAAAGCAAGTAAACATTTTAAAGTTTATAGGAACATCAAAGTTTTGTGCTTTTGTGAAACACATACATGTGCTCTTTTTGGAGTTTATAACAAGCTTTAAATTAATAATAGATGTCATCAAAGAGCAGACTGTGACCTGGAGTCTGCTGTGGAGTCAGTGGCATACAAGATGGTATCGGCATAAAAACAAGGATGGAAAGACTACTAGAATATTTTATTCAAGTAAAAGTACTGGTACTTGTGTAATAATGTAGCCTACTATAAAATAAATAAAAGTAAAAAGTCAGGTCAGTTAAAATGTAGTCTTAGTAAATGTTACTGCGTTACATTTTTGAAAGGAGGAGGGGTGGTATATGATGATGATGTTATGTGACAGAACCATTGAATTAAAGAACACATTTGAATTAGGCTACAAAATAAAGTGCATTAACATGTCAGCGTAAACAGACTAGTGGGACAACATCACGCCGTTCCCAGGTGTGAACCGCACCAGAGCCCTGATGTTCAAACCACCAATAAATTCCTTTTCTATAGACAGACAGCAGCCTGTGCATACACCTAATTATCAATTATATATATACAACCACCTTCCTCAGTATAGCCTTGCTAGCATTAACCAGAAAACAGACAAACCTCAGACAATTAAACAAAAATGGCCGACAGTAAATATAAAGAGCCATGGACCCCACAGCGGGTGCAACAAGTAATATTAGCTACATATATTAAATAACCAGCGACTTTCATAAAATATCACCAAGGCAGGCATCAGATGTATAGACAATATAAACTCCACAGCAGCTACAGCCCACAAACGGGCCCGGGTATGACCGCAAGCCTTGCACCCCCTGTCACCACTGAATGTACACAT
>NTHP01000029.1:2185634-2222157 GCA_003416845.1 Oplegnathus fasciatus
CTGCAGCTGCTGATTTGGGTCCTTTCTTTTGTTCCATTTTCACACGGTTTATCATGACTTTGACTCGTGACTTTTTTTACAACTTGAAATGTAGCAAAGTACAATACTTAAGATAAAAGTAAAATTACTGATTTTTCAGAAGTACTCAAAACGACTTTGTTTCTTTGACTTTGTAAATGTAATTCGTTACTTCGACCCCTCAAAATAAATATTATTCATATCTATCTAAATTTACATTGTAGGCTATAAGAGAACAGCAATATACGTGTAATGTAAAACACGTGAAAGCAGAAAATCCTTCAAATACAAAAAATAAAACAACTTATGTTTATGTCTCAGCCTCCAGGTTAGCATCACTGCGTTCCAAGCGACTGGTTGGAGGGACTTTGGCTCCTCATGTCCCATGGCAGGCCATGGTCTACCTAGGTGACAGTGTGCTGGATGGAGGCTATGCAGGTGGTGCTCTCATCTCTGACCGCTGGGTTTTGACGGCCGGCAGGAACCTTTTTGTCAGGAAGAGTCGACAGGATATTCAGGGAAAAGATCCCCTCATTCCTAAAGTGTACCTGGGAATCTCACACCGGACAGAAGCTGATGCCTCCAAAGAGGTCGCTGTGGAGAAGGTGAGAAAAACATTTGATTGAGGTTGAATACAAACCTTTACCTCTTCGACTATGTTCATATAATGGTTATATAATATTGTTCTTCCTTGGCGTGTGGATTTATTTTAAGTTCAAGGCAACATCAATACAAGTTGAAGCAACACTGTCCAAAGAAAACCACATACCTCCAATATGTCACTTTTCCAGGAACTGAGAAAAACAGTGATTTAAGCCTTTAGGATGAATGAGACTTCGTGGTAGAAGGATTTTCTCAAACCATAAAGGAGTATATAATCCTTAAAAGTATAAGGTTTGTAATATTCTATATATTTTTTTCCATACCAAGTATTGCCTGTATATTTAAAGCATGATGTAGTTCATCAGTACCACAGACCTGCTGATAAAAAATAGATAAATCAGCCACACCATGCAATGATGTGGGTGTGTGACTTATTCCTTACCTCATTACCATGAACATGGCCACTGTAGTATATGTTGAGTCGATCCTACATACTTACATACTTACATACATACACCGTCCTGCTAATACTCACTAGTTCACCAAATGTGCATTAATCCACGGCTGAAAATAGTCCCAGACAAATACAGTACAAATAATAACTCCTGAGTTATGTTTTCTAAAAACTACAGTGCCCAGCTGTTTTAGGCCTTTTTATGGGTCAAAGGATATACTCTTGACGAGTTTTTAAGGATAATGGGCTTGGGGCTGAGTGGCACAGACAGGCTGAGATATTTGGAAAAGTGTTGAGAAACATAAAAATCACCAAGCTTGTAGATGAATGATTTTTACTGGACAGTGACAAGATACTAAATATGTATGTGACACTCACAGAGTTGTGAATCTATTTATACAGCTATTTAATGTAATGTTAAGAGGGAGAGTTGTATTGCAAATCTGCATTACAGTTGGATGAAAATGTAAAGATTAAAGACCAAACACTCAGTCAGACTTCCTCTCTCTTGTATTTTACCTTCCTCTCCTGCAGGTTGTTCTCCATCCACGCTTCCAGAACCAATCCGACTGGGACAACGACCTGGCTCTGATCCAGCTTAAAGAGCCCGTTGTTATGAGCGATAAAGTGACCCCCATCCCGCTGCCCGAGGGAGGCCAGGACCTTGCGGACACCGTGCGAGGGTCGGGGATCATCACCGGCTGGGGCTGGGGGATCCTCCTTACCCCTGCTACATCACTCAAACACCTCGTACTCCCCCTGGCCAATCACTCTCACTGTAAGGCAGAATATGACCGTATCCCACTCACACCAGCTGTAGACGACAACATGTTCTGCACCGGACCCACCAAGTTTCCGGAAAATGTTTGTTTTGGTGATGCAGGAGGCGCTCTGGCTGTCACAGACGCTGAAACTGGGGACATTTACGCCGCAGGGATCCTTTCCTATGACAAGTCCTGCAACAGGTACAATTACGGAGTCTATATGAAGATTTCCTCATATCTGCCCTGGATCCACAGTGTCATCAGAGGAGACACAGAGAAGTCGTCTGCTCTGCGCTCTGATGCAATGTCTAAGATGTACTCATGGCAGCCGTAGAGCTTCAGGCTCTGTTCTTTAGATTCTGTAGAGAAATCATTGTAATAATTTTATTAAATTTAATAAAATTCACAGACTGCTGTGTTTTGTCACTTAATTGTGGAAAAAGGGAAAAAATACATTTATTGGATGAATTCTAGTAAATAAATTCAGTGTTTGCGATTCTTCTTGTTTGCCATAATACGCATGATTGTCTGTTAGGAGTAAAGGAGGAAGAAGTGTGATATTGCTACAGTGCCAGCTCCCTTTTCCATTCATGGAAAGAAGAACAGTGTGTGGCTGTTTGGAACAGTCATAACACTTACAAACTAGTTTTTTAAGAGTTAGATTCATCTGTCTCAGTTTATCCAATAATAAATAAGGCTTTTTAAAAGCTGAACTAAAATCAATGAAAGTAAACCTGTGCCTTTCATCAACAGTGAGGTCAGTACTACAGGCCTATAATCACTAACCATAACTGTGATCCTTCTCTGACCTAGAAATGATAAGAAAACGTGTCGTTCTGGAGGACAGTTGAAAAAAAAAAAGTATTTTGTAGTTTAATTTGGAGGACTTGTTGATTTAAAGGTAAACCGCTGTGCCCACATGTGATGTTTCACTGTTGCACAGTTAACTTTGAAAAGAAAAGAAAAGAGAACTTGAAAGCTTCAAAGGTTGAGACGACATTTCATCATGTGCAGTCATCAGCGTGAAAGCAAAAGCTGACGATGGAATAAAAGTGAATGACACAACTCAGAATTTGTGGTTCTCAAGTGTTGCCTGCAGATGTTTTTTTTTTCCCCAGCAATAGCAGTGGGACTTCAAAGATATTTTCGTCTGGCAGATGTGTCCTCTCTGCCACAAATCATGAACTGTCTCAACAACAAATGCTTTTCTCCACGCCTGACAAGTGGGATGATGGCAGCTGCCTGTCTGGCCAATACAATATGAGATGGAAAGATAAGAGGGTGGGAAAAATCAAAGTGCAAGGCGGAGATGACTGGTTTCATTCCTCTGGGTCTTTTGAAGTGTAATGTGAGAACACAGGGGCTTAGGTTGAGGGGATAGAAATATAGAGGCTGATATTCTTCATTACTGTCATGAGTTAGTTATTTAATCCATTAATTATAGCTATGAAGATGCAACAGGCAGCACCCGATGTGTTAGCCTGCGCTCGTCACCACCAATATCAAAACACCAAACAAAGGAGTATCTTTTGGATGAATAGTGTTCATGTCAAGTCGAGTCAGTTTTATTTATATAGCCCAAAATCCTAAATCACAAATTTGCCTTTACAATCTGTGCAGCATACGACGCCCTTAGACCCTTGATTCAGATCCAGAGACTTGAAGGTTCATAGGCACTGGATCTTTTTTTGGTTTTGACACCTTGCCACCTGACTTGTCTCACAGGCAGAATTTCCTGCATCTTTCAAAAGAGCTTGGCAAACCCTAAACATGCCCCAAACCTATGGGTTAAAGCATCTGATTGGAGGAGTTTGTCAGGACGGTTCAAATCCTCACCTGAGGCTCAGTTTAGGACGCAAACTTGCCTTTTTGTTCAAGAAGAGCTCCCTGTACACATCATCAGTCCATCATGGGCCAGTGCATACACGAGTGTGTCTTGGTTTACAGTCAGTGATATCATATCGGCAGCAGAAGGAGATTTTGAGACAAATGATCTTTGGCTGCTTAGTGAAGTGTATACAGAATCTTTTAATGACATTTTTGGCATTTTTTAAGTAAAACAAAAATGGAGCTGTTGAAGGGAGTAAGAAGTCATTTTTAGCAGGTCTACAGCAGGGTGCAGGAGGTTCTCCTCCATGGCTTCTGAAATATTAATATCCCTGTCAAGGGCCATTACTCTCTACCAGTCTCAGAGTGTACTCTCTCTGGCTCCATCACTCCTGCAGAGCACTGACTGAGGTCAAAACACGAAGAGTCTCTTATTGCATTTTAAACCAGAATTAGCATGGATGATGAATATTGTGTAAGCATGTTGTGTTAGCATGTTGTATGTGCACACAGATAAATTTTTATTTATGTAAGGCTACATGTGTGTGTTCTGAAACCCCAATTGAGGCTCTTTTTCTCTACGAAGTGAGACAAAAAAGGAAAATATAATCAAGTTCTCTTCATGGTTAAGATGTCACAGGTCCAACTCTTAAGACAGTCACAAAATGTACACATAACTTGTTGAGTCAGTGCTAATAAATAGAGTATAGGTGTCATTGATTTATGTTTTATTACATTAAATCAAGTACACATCGAGTGATGAATATATATCACTGAATCTAAGTATAATACATCATTTGTAATGAATCCGTTAAAAGATTGTGTCTAATTCAAAGGTGAGGGTATAGCTGGCACATCATAAACTCATGCACTGTGACAGTGAGGAACAGTAAACAGTGTTTTACTGTGTTGCGTAATAATCAGTTTATGATGATGATGAGTGTTAGTGTTATCATTGTAGCCATTATTAGATATGCAAAGATAACACAGAGGAGGTTTACTCTGTTGAGATCCATTAAATGTGGTGCTCTCTGTTCATTCATCCCGACACGAACACTTATTGTTGATCGTGTCTCACATTAAACAGAAACTCAGCGTCAAAGTCCTGCTGATAGTGGCCGTCTGTAGATTCTGTCATCAAACACAAGATTGGTGCTTTGAGGTAGAAATGATACAAATCAGTGGTATTTTCGAAGCCATTCTGCTGATGGACGCATGTTGTGTACTCAGCTGCCAGATTATGTACTCTGTCCTCATGTGTAACTGGGAAACTGGAGCTTTCTGAGCTTCATCACCCACCTTCATGTTTACTGTACTTACCACACACACACCAAGCTTTTCATAAGGCAATATTACAGCAGATATGGTGAACTGTATCGCCCGATGAACCGTTTTCCACTGCTTGCCAAAACAGGATTTGCTGTGATAAGCGTTATTCATGCTTGCTTGCTTGGTCATGAATGATACTTCCCTTCAGATATTAAACAGATATGATCAGGAAAGTGTCAAACGAATCAAGCGTCAAAACAGTCATAAGCTCAAAATATTAGTACACTCATATTCTTTTTTATTCACCATCCTCACGAGAGTGTGATGTTCAGGCTCAGCTCTGTCCATATGTCCGTATGCAGGACTTTGCTGGTGGAAATGAGCTGACAGCTGTGAAGTTTGCTGTCAGAATGGTTAAGCCTACAACGTTTTCTTTGAACGAATGGTAAACAAACAGAAAATAACAATTTGACCATTTATGGAATAACAAGGAAGGGACAGTTGCTTGGCAACAGGTGTCTCACCAGTTTTACCATGATAGACTGAATGGACTTTTGGTTAACACTTGGTTATTCAGTCTTATGTTGCCTTATTTCAGTGGTGGAAAGTACATTTACTCAGATACCGCACTTAAGTACAATTTTGAGGTACTTTTGGATTTTATGCTACTTTCTGCACAATGAGTACTTCTATTGTTGAAACTCTGTGTATATTTTGTTGAAGATATTTATGTTAAATTCTGTTTGCTGGACAGTTATTGGTTGCATGCAGTTTCAAATATTGTGATGTAGAACAGCGATTAAGCTGTTGATCCTGGCTATCGTTAAGATGTCCCAGTTTGTCGGGAATATCACTCTTAGTGCCACACATAAAGGACGTGATAGGCTCAGTTGTTTCTCTGACAAAAATTAAGAGCAACACCAAATTGACAAATTGACAAAATTTGAGATGTTGCTGCAGTTTCTGTTCTGAAAGCAGTCAATACTTAAATGTCAAGCTTTAAGTAATATACTTAATGTAGTCTGAGTTCCCATTTAATCAATATCAATCTTAGTCTTTAGACTTGAGACTTTAACTTCACCATCTCAGTGTGGATGCAGCTTGTTCAACAGCTCCAAAATGGATGTGCAGTACTGCTGTGGCAACATGAAATTTCCTGCGTTTTAACACAGAGGCACAGCTTTAATAGAAAAGAGAACTAAAGAACAGATGATTCAAGGTTATCTGTGTCCTTTGGCAACAACATCAAAAACGTCACAAAAAAAGGAACGTTTTTGTCACTCAGGTGTCAGTGAGATGTGAGCAAAACCACGTCAGATTATTCGAACATTTTCATGCAAATGATCGAAGCTCACGGTCTTCTTTTTCTTCTCACACTTCACCTCACAGACGTACAGTCTAGTCACATCTGTGGTTTCCTGCAGCCGCCTCTAAATGTGGAGCAGCATGTTCTTCTTTGATACTCATCTTAATCTATGTGTATTTGTGTGTGTGTGTGTGTGTGTGTGTGTGTGTGTGTGTGTGTGTGTGTGTGTGATGTTAAGATGAAACTACTTCGCGTCCTCTGCAGCTGTTACTCAGGTTCTGACACAATGGGGCAGGATGATGGAGCTGACAGGGATTAAATGCCATGCAAATGCCACGACTGTCATGCCCTCTCCTGTCCAGGGCACAACCCTCTCACACGACTCCCTTCAGATCTCCTGGTCTTATTACCAGTCTCTTATCAGGGAGGAACAACAGTTACTAATGCTGGTCAGAGTTCACGTGACTCGGATGTTTATCAGATTTCAAGTTTTGATACTTTTTGCTAAATACTGGGAGGAATAAAAATCCCCCCACAAAAACACATAAAAACACCCTCCATACTTAAAAACATTGTCAAGCTATTCAAAATGAAATGAATCTAAAATGCAAATACTAAAGTAGTAGTTTCATAAAGTGCCAGCATCTTTTTCATTAATGAATAAGGGAATGAATATATCAAAATAAATTTGACCAGATAAAAAGCATCTATAATTCATATATACAGCCTAAGAAGCTACATAAGCAGCGTGTTCAGCTGCCTTATAAATAAAAGGATAGGTGCTGTTCCTTAGTTGAGAGGTTCGGCTCTGCGAGGGAAGCTTTTTGAAGAAGACGTTTGCAGGATGAGAGCAGTCGGTATATCATTTCTGTGCCGTCATGGAAATTCTGGCGTCATGAATGGGTGTAATAGCGAGATGCTTAAAGCTTGCACAACCCTCTCCAAAAGTATCATCTCTTAGATTGTCATGTTACCATACCACAGCAACATAGAAAAGGTCAGTGCGCTTCCAACAGCAGCTTTGTAGAAGTGCACCCCTCCTCCTTCTCCCAACAATGACAAAAGGACTGATGCAGCTTTGCTCTTTCTCACATTAAAAGAAAGACGTATCAGTTTCAGACAAGTGGACTCCCTCTGTGCACGAGCTTCATCCCGAATTAGTAAAATGATTCAAATATAAACCTACAGCATGTGTCCGGTTTCACCCTAAAATAAAAGATCTGAGGTTGACAAAATCTAAGGATGATTGTGCCTTTTTATACTGTTGTTCCAACACTGGCAAGCACTTTATCTCTCTCTTTATATCTCTAATAAACCTGCACAAACTGTACAGCTCTTTAATTTAAAAACATATATTCTACATAGTTTATATAATATTTTTTCATATTTTTATTGTCGATTTTTCTATTTTATTTATGTTGCTACACAGTTGCAGTACTTGCTTTTAACTTGCTTTCTATTTTTAATGTCTTACTATGTTGATTGTTGTGCACCAAAACACCAAAGCAAATTCCTTGTATGTGTAAACCTACTTGGCAATAAACCCGACTCTGATTCTGATTCTGATTCAAGGTCATTCTCTTCAGATTTTAAAGATTAGAATGGTCAATATTGGTGCAGCAGAGGCCAAGATATCCTGGTTTTGAGTAACTTTCTGTTAAAATCTGTAGTCTCCAAACCCAAATTACCCAAATGATGTCTTTTGAGTGATTTTCCCAGACTTAGCAAATTCTGAGAGGCTGTTTTCATAGGCTGAGTTGAACTCCCTGCGATGAGTAAACTGACCTTTATGTGTAAACTTGATAGAATCCACCTCTAAGACCCATTTGAGCCTACATAAAGGTTGATGCATCCAGACAAGTCTAGAAACCTTGAAAACGTTAGCACAGTGGGCCTTCGCTAAATGCCTTCACCCTGCCAGGGAGATGCGTGCTGGTTAAACAAGGCCACCTGGTGGCCAGAGGAGTCATAATGTGTCATTTCTTTATACATCAAACCTCTGGGTACTTTCTCATTCGTGTCATTAACAATCAACAACAACTCTGTGATATACTGTAGCTAAACAGTGAATTTGAGATGATGCTTAACAGGTGCTGGAAAGCAGAAGTAGAGGTAGTTATTGTTCCCAGCATTGTCTTTTGAAAGTCTAATGGAAAGATCTCTGTGAACAAGTTGTAAACAGCCGTGTTTGCTGGTAGTTTCTCCCACATTTGGTTCCAATCAGGGCAATAATTTAGGAAGAAATGTTATAAATTTGTTCCAAACTCAAGTGTTATACTTATTATAAAATGATATGCATGACTTGCTCCTGACTCCCATTAGCAATGTTACACATGTTAGGGTGGGAGTACTTTTATTTTTATCATTCTTATTGGTTCATGATGTTTCAAGTAATTCCAACACAGCTGCCCAACACCTGTGTGGGTTTGTAGGATATTTATGAAAAATGTACATAATATTTAACTCGTGAGTACAGTCGCCTTAATGATTTAATAGTTTTATCTGACAATATTAACAAAAACTCACAATGTGTGGGCTACTAACAGTCCATTTACTGCTGAAAAATTTTTCCCCATCCAAAACAGGCTAGCAACACCAACAATAATAATAATCTTTTTTTTTTTAAAAGATTCCCAAATTTGAACAGAGTCTGTTGGTTTTGTTTGAACCCTCCTGATCCGAGACAATTAACAGTGACACCAGCTTTACCCTTCAACCTCCTTCCCCTCAGCAGATTCTGAAGCCGGATATACGGAGAGGTGTGAAGAGGCTTCTCACATGGTTGAAATGTGTGAGCGTGTGTGCACAACAAAGAGCTCGAATGCTACAATCACGTGTGTGTGTGTATGTGTGTGTGTGTGTGTACGTGTGACCATGCGTGGACTTTATTAGCAGCTGATACAGCAGCACATCGGAGCCCTTGTCAACTTGATTACTCAGTACACGTTTAACAAAAATCAAACAGATCTGCGAGAGAAGGTGAAAGAAGAGAAAGAGACAAACCACTCTCTTAAAAAAGGGGGGGAACTGTGTATCATTGAAAATAGAAAAAAAACTTTCCTCAAATAGATTTTGCTGCTCTGTGAGATGGATTTATTTCACAAAGGCAGAGAGTCCTGTTTTCTTTACCTGTTTGTCATTCAACTCGTCCTCCAGTGGGCTCTCTGAACAGCTGAATCGACTTTACGGACGTTCACCTCCAGCCGGTCTCTAACAAAATCTACAGGCAGGAATAATGATTTTTTCATGAAACAGGCTTTCACACCATGTTTTTGAAAAGACAGGAGACAATCAGCTTCAAGGTAGCATGAGCTGAATGAGTTTGAATGTCGTTTCTTTCAAATTAGGCCGGATGACGTCACCATTCAAATGTGCACGCGCACAAGTCAATACACAAGCTGTCACTGAGACCCTTGCGTACAAACATGAAACACACAGAGAGCTTAATGTTTAATGGCTGTTTATGTAAGGCACCGTGGCAAACAAACACACACAGACTAGAGCTGCTGCTTAAACTAGATTATTCAAATGATCTGAACACAGCTGAATCAACCCCCTGCGTCCGGAGACAAAAGGTTGTGACACAAACTTTTACAACTGTAGCTTTGTTTTGACGAAAAAGTCTGAAGTTTGGATGCACTTCAAGCATCTTAAAAACAACCTTTGCCATTTCTCAAAGAATAGCATAGCGCGTTAGATTAATGAAATTGTTTTTCTTACAGGCGGCCATTTGTTTCATCTGGGCTTTGTGTTGAAATTAGCATGTTTTCTTTCATCTTTGAAAAAACTGTTTTCTTATTTACCTTGGACTGTACAGATTTTGGTTTTATTTGTCCAGATTTTGATATCCATCTCCAATCCAACTCAAATACAGTGGAGGTAAATGCAACTTCATTTGTGATGCTCACAGCATTGAAATCTGACATTTAAAAAAATTCAACAGCAACATCTCTTTCCAGAAACAGTGTCCCTGTTACGCTGGATAATCCACTGACGAATATCTTAAAACCTGGACAAATGAAACCAAGCATTTCTGTATGGCTAGAAACCATAAAAGGTAAATGAGAAAATGATTTCATGATTTGAGTGACCTAGCCCTTTAAACTTAAACATTTGCTCCAACAGATAAAAGTGTACTCCACCAATTTAGCATTGCACTCCTATAACATTGATGGACTCACGATGGACGTTTTTTAAATAAAGGGATCAAAATGAATGCAGCAGAACCAGAGATATCTTCTTTTTTAATCCACGCATTCTTCTTCCTTGTCAAAGCCTGGCGCCATCATTATTGCTATTATTGTAACCTTAATTAATAATTTGATTTGATAATTGTATATACTATGTGTAGGATATGTGTATGCTCACTGTGTGTAAGTAATAGGAAGTAAAGGCAGAGGTGTTGCTTAATGTGGGTAGAGTCAAAAGTTTGAGTTGCGCACTGCAGTGATGGGTTTCACGTCCACAGACGTCATTTCTTTTTTTCATTTTCATTTTTTTTTTCACTTTTTTCATTTTCCAACTGGTAGTCTTCAACTCCAACCGACGCCGATGGTGATGTTACAATCCAGGCAACTGAACTTTTTAATTTACCCATGGATCATACTGCTCGTGATAGCTATAGTTGTTTAGTATTTATTGCTAATGTTTAAATCTACCTTTTGATTTTAACAACCAATCTGTCAACTCAGCCTCAACATGAAGATTTTATTGTGGCATTGATGTAAAAGGCTGTTTATATTAGTCAGCTTGACAAATTCACACTTGGCCAGACGTCAGTGTTAGATTAGTTTCTTCTTTTGTTTGGTTTAATACGACTATTTGTCAGGGGTTAAATAAATTACATTCCCTTTACATTACAATGGGATCATTTCCTCTATTTTTTCCCCTCTTTCACTTGATGTTGTTAAATGTAACTGACACTTTTTTGGATCGCTTTACCGTTACCACCATGACATCACTGTTAAACCTGTTTATTTATTATGGCCCATTATTATGGCCGTTAACTACCTACTCCTGACACTGTGTAGACATTTTTGGATTTTCACCTTACTGTTAAACAGTTAACAAGTCAATACTTACTATTAATACTATTAATAATAGGCTACTATTTATGATACCTACCATTAACCTGTTACATTTCTGACATGGTGTACATTTGTTTTGCACAACGTTGTTATTGTTTTATATTCGCACTCTGTATATTTGCACTCTTTCCTACTTTGTATTGGAACTGCTGCACAACAATTTCCCTTGGGATGAATAAAGTAATATCTTATCTTAACTTAACTAGACAATGATTCGTTTTCTTTCCTGCATCAAATTTATTGACAAAGCAGAATTTTACAAGCCTTTTGAAATGATTGACAGAACAACAGCAGGCATAAACACAATGTACCATGCTGTACATGTAAAAAGCGGTGCAAAGGCAGATGATATACAGAGGATTTATGTATTTATAGTAGGTGTAATTCAGAGGTCTTACAACATTGTGTTTGTGCAACAGGATAAAATAGAATATATTGTATCACGCCACAGGGGTCAAAAGCTCTTGTGGTGAGTTTATTTCTCATGTCTATGATCTGGCATTGCGTTGCTCAACAGAAACCCACTGGTCTGAGTCTCAGTAGTAACTACTGTGAGTTACTACTGTGAGGTACCCAGAGAAGTGCAGTGCCTTTCTTCTTAAGAAGGAAATATTTATTTAAGACTTCTACAGACCTGGAGAATATCTTCTCTGCTTTTGTCACATCTTGTTTACATGACTGCAGCACACTTTGGTCACATCTATATCTCTGTGGCTGCCTCAGCTTCCTGCGATGCTCAGACAAGACTCGAGACTAAAGGTCATTGCCTTTCAAGGCTTTTATTGTTTTTAAAAAAAACAATAATTTTTCAAAAAAAAATTTCAAAAATATCTTTCTTGTTTTACTAATCCTAACCTTTATCATGTTTGTGGAAAACTTGTTTTCAACATTAACAATATGTTGTTGTTTTTGTTTTTGCTATACACTTAATGTGATCATAACCATTCAGTTTTCCCACTTCATGGGGTACTTAGTCTTAAAGGAATAGTTCAACATTTTGGGAAATACACTTATTCGCTTTCTTGCTGAGAGATTGATACGACTGTCATGTCTGTAGGTTAAATTTGAAGTTACAGCCAGCAGCCTTAGCTTAGCACAAAGACCGTAAACAGGGAAAACAGCTGGTCGGACTTCAGGAGATCATTGCTCCTGACTAGAGCCAGGCTAGCTGTTTCCCCCTGTTTGCAGTCTTTATGCTAAGCTAAGCTAACCGTGTCCTGGTTGTAGCTTCATATTTACTGTAGACACCTGTTTACATTTCCACTTATAGCTATATATTTATATATATTTATACTGTATATACCTTCATTTTATCACTCCTGCACACCTGCCTCAACCGTATTATATTTCTATTTCTATTTCTATTCTATATTTTATTTTAGTGTGTTACATTTTATTTTATATACTATATTCTGTTGCTATATTTTGAATTTTGCACTATTTTATATCTTATGTCTTAAGTTCTCCTTTTACTTGTGTGATTTTCTTTATACATAGTTTTTTGAGCATTGTTGGAGGGAGATTTAAGAATTTCATTGCCAACGACTGCTCCTGTGTAATTGTTGTGCGTATGACAATAGAGATCTTGAATCTTGAGTGGCACCGATATTCTCATATAGCTCTCAGCAAGAAAGTGAATTTGTGTACTTCTCAAAATGACAAACTATTAATTTAACTACAACACACTTTAATAGAAGTTAGGAGTGACGGATCGAGGAAAACACTCATTTGCTTCAATCCTCTAAAGTCATTTAAAATCCAGATTAAATTAAAACGACAATGCAGGAATAATCTGCGCTGGGTCCTGAGGGCTTCACAAGCAATTGCCAGACAAAATAAAAAAAATTTATTAGAATGACAATCATGGAGTGTAATGAATTTCCAGCTATTTTTAGCTATACCCACATACGAGTGATTCTAGTTATTAGGGAGATCCAACAGCTTTGACCTCTGAATAACAGAAATATCTACAACAATTTGTAACACTTGAATTCCACAAACCGTCTTTATCGTGGGATATAAGTTCATATCATATAACCATGAATGCCTCCCATCAATCAGATGTCAGCTATGAGCCTCTGTGGATTAATGCTTACAGTCACAGTGTGTTCTGTACACTCTGTACCATATGTTCTCTCTTACACACACACACAAACACACACATACACACACACACACAAACACATGATAAGATTCAATCAAAGCACTCCAGTTCATGGAAACTGGAGGGGGAACAACACCTTTCTTTGGTGTGTGAAGTTGCAGGACGCGCAAGGATGGCTGAGCCCTCTGGATGAGGAGCTTTATATTAAAACCTTTGACCTGTCCTTCCCCTTCTGCTCATTGTTGTGCTGCTTACATAACAGGCAATTTCTTCGCTTATGTTGCACAAAAAAACAAAAAAAACAAATCATTGTCAACCATAAGAGGATTCAGTTGACCTGAGATGTATTCATACATTTATTGCATCAAAACAGTGAATACACCATCGCACATGTCACGTTATGCATGGACACATTAATGAAACCAGTACAGCAATATACATAAGAGGCACTGAAGGGTACTGAACATTGCATGTCATAAAGTGGCCCCTTAACTGTAACTCTGCACATGTGATTAAAATTTTACATAATTTTTAATTCAGGACAACAGAATTTACTGCGTGTTAGTAGGATTTATCCAGCTAATATCATTTAAAACACAACTTAGTAAAAACCATCCACCACGCATCTAACAGGATGCAACGTGACTTCTAACTTCATTTAGCTTTTTTCACAGTTCTGTCTTCTTCAGTGGGATTTGCTCATTAGTGTGTCTCCTCTTTTTCTTGCTCCTCCCACACAAACTCTAAAGTGCAGTCCTGCATCTTGGACTCGAAGACGCTTTTGAAATATTGATTCTGCTCCTCAGTGAACATGGTTTTCCAATCTCCAATCTTACCTGAATTGTAGGAGGGGAACAGGGAGTGAAGCAAAGAGGATGATATTTAATTAAAGGCCAAACAAGTGATTTTCAAAACCATATAAACTACAGGTAATTGTACATTTATAATTGAAACACAGAAAAAGCAGATGAAATGGTTTTAAATACAGGCCTGTTGACTCGTTTGTTTATAGACATTACAGATGTAAACTACCCTTTTAAAGGAATAGTTTGACATTGGAAATGGGAAATACGCTTATTCACATCCCTGCTGAGAGTTAGATGAAAAGATCGATACCACTGTTATACGGTAAATATGAAGCTAGAGCATCTGGTTAGCTTAGCGTAGCATAAAGACTGGAAACAGGGGAAACAACTATCCTGACTCTGTCTAAAGGTAACAAAATCTGTCTACAAGCACCTCTAAAGCTCACTAACATGTTAAATCTAGTTTGATTAATCTTATATTCTAATAGTCTTATGTGCAAGACTATTTCTTGGCTGGAGACTCCCGGAAGTGACTGGCCCTGTCTGAGAAATGGCTTATAACTCCCCATAAAACCACAACTTGTCTCATTGTTACACTTTGGATTCAACAAGATTTAAAGGTCCTTTTAGGTTGATGGTGTCACCTTTGGACAGAGTCAGGCTAGATGTTTCCCCCTGTTTCCTGTCTTTATGCTAAACTAAGCTAGTCTGCTGCTGACAGAAAGTAAATAAGTATATTTCCCAAAATGTCAAACTTTTTCTTTAATTTGTTAAGGCTTCTGACTGGATCAGAAAGCACTAATCACTTAAATTTTGTCTGGTTGTAATTTTGTGTATTAAATCAACAGTTCCAAATATTTTTGTTTTATGCAACCTTAAAATTAAACTTTACTTGTGACCCCTCTTCACAGGTTATGGCCTTAATGTGGACATGAACTGTGAGCAGTTCAACCAAACCAAACAGATTTTTCCCTCTCTGACTGAGAGGCCTGAAGAGAAGAAAGTATCCAGTATTTCACAAGAAAGAAAATCAAGAAAAAAAAAATTCTAATTCTACTGTGAGCTCTGTCAGTATTTTTTTTGATTAATACTAGGTTCCAATTTTGGTGACTACTATTCTTTATTTTACATTTGGATCACATACTGTGAGACATAGGACACAATCAATCCATCAGGTTTGATTTATCTGCATATACTAGAACAGAGCCCCACCTTTTCTCATGAAGGAGCCCTTGCTATGGTCCATTATCTCTTCAGCGACCTGGGTGTAGTTGACCATCTTGTTGTCTTTCATGCTGCTGAAGCTGCAGTGTTTCACACAGCTGTCGACCTCGTCCTCTTCCAGGGGACGTTGTAGGAAAGAGCTTACCCTCTTTATTGCGCCATGTAGGTCCTGACAGCAGGAACAAGACAATATGATAATATGATAATATTTAAAAACCATTCAAAAAAGGAACTAGTCAGAAAATAAATTTCACTAAACTTCAGTGACTGTTGTATGTGAGCAGTGTGCAGTGGCTTCCTTAAAATGCAAAATAAGTAAATGAATAAAGAAGTAACAACATTTTCACACCACAAACTTCTACCACAGTTGTGATTGAGGAGCAAGATCATATTAGAAATTGTATGCTAAGTTGTCTATTTAAAAATAAACGTTTATATATACACATTAAGTGTGTTGAGAATGATGAATCAGTTCTCCTTTACCAGCGACATCTCTTCATAAGTGATGTGAAGCTGATTCATAGTTGCTGTCTGACTGGTCCAGCCTTTAAAATGGTCAAACCAGGAGCCAAAGGACACTGAAACAAATAAGTGTGACAAAATACTGTACATTTGATCAAAGGATACTTTTAGCTGCAGAGCTGAATTCAGCATATCCTCACAAAACAGTAAAATAAATATATCTCTTGTCCCGACATCAACTCACGTGTGCCCTCCAGGAATCGATTTAAAAACTCTGGAAATGTGCCGGCCTCGGGGAAGAAGTTGGCCATTTTGTGGAAGTGGTAGAAGGACACCACCACATCTTTAGGGTTTCTGCTCACATAGATGATCTGTGAGATGACGCCGAGCAACAGAGTCAGAATGTTTGTACTGTACTTAGTATAGCCTGACCAGTTTATGGGACAGATACTGATATTGATATTCGGGAGTTTAAAAAATCAGATTATGAAAGACCGGCCAATAGTAATTTTTTAACATAAACACATAACGTAAACATTCAATCTTGATCCCATTAAATTTGCTTTTTTAAAAGATTCTTAACCAACATACATACTGAGTGGGACATTTTACTGTTGAATCATAATGTCATTGCTCTCTGGTGCTCTCTTGAAACGAATGACACTGTTTGTGAATGACCTCAGTACTACACTTATCGGCCGACACTGATACCAGTATATCTGCAATAAACTAACATCAGCCTATATATTGGCATAGCGGATTTATCGGTTTGTCTCTATACTTATTGTACTAATAATGCATAAAGATGTAAATTTGACCTTGGCTTTGGATCCCTGGAGGGCGGGGCCCAGCAGGTGGTGAGGCAGATGTGTGGTGATGACTCGAGGTGTGGTGGATGAGGCCTCCAGTTCCACAGGGCAATGAAGTTGCTCCACCCAGGGAGCCCGAGCCCAGTTTGGCACGGTTTGGGACAAGTGCGGGTCCCCTCTGCTGGATATGAGTGTCACAATTTCCTGCATCCATGTGGTGCCTTTTGAGAGAAAAGAGAGAAAAGAGACCTGACATTCAGTAAGTCCATAAGTACAGCAAAAAAATACTTAAGAAAAAAGTTCAAAAACGCAGACTGCAAAGTATTGAAATGTAAATGCCAGTCAGAGTATTATATACTTAAATGGATATTGACATTACAATATGTCTGCAAAGAGTTACTCAACTCACGTGCCATGTATCCTGATCAGTTTGTCCTCTCTTCTTACCTGACTTTGGATAGGAGACGATGAGGATATCCGTGTCCTGAAATGGAAATTTTAGAGCAAACTGCAAGGAATCCTGAGTGTGCAGGTGTCCAGGGAACACAATACCATGAAACATCTCCATGACATCCAACCTGGCCATATCCGACCTTGATATGTGTACGTATTTGCTAGTCTCTGTCTCTCTTTCTTAGCTGACTCTCGACTGTTGTCCTCCTGTGTTTATCTTTCTGTAGCTCTACCTGTGCCTGTCTGTCTCTCTACTTGGCCTCTTCATCCGTCTCTGTGAGAGATGCCGAGTGATGAACACACAGGCTTCACATGAACTAAAAAGAGGAAATGCAAATGAGACTCCTCAGCTGGGCAACTGTGGGTGTTTCTTGCAAGATTTGCCAAATATGACATACACAATACCACTACTGTATTAGTGAGCAAAACAGTCTATCTGTTATTAGAAAAGCCAGAATGAAGGGAAAGAGAAAAGAAAAAATCGCAGGAGATGTAGGCTGGTGGCAACACACAAAGACTAAGTCACACACTTACAACAGGCATCTTTGCTTAATGTCTGCTCTTAACTTTTGGCCAGCTTTGGACCAAATAATGGAAATATTCTCTGTCTGTTATCCACCCAAGACACCTCAGACCCCAGCTGGTTTCTTTCAATGCAAGGAAGTCAACTGTATGTAAGAGTGAGCTCAATTCATTTGAGCCACTTTTATATGTTATCTCATTCTTTCCATTTTTCCATCCCAGTCTTTCCAGGACTCATGAGTGTACTCTTTAGGTGAATGTGCAGTAGATTAACTTATAAATTTAATGTAACAATCATTTCATCCAGGTGGCTCAACTCTTGCAGCTGCTACTTTCTTTATCTGTAGGTGTCCACATCAACAACTGTCTACACCTGCAGGTCTGTTGCTTCAACAGCTGTCTCAGTTCACAGCTCTTCTTCTCGACCTTTTTCATACTGTTGTCTGTTTTTTAATCATTTTATCTTGTTTCATCTGTAACTTTTATGCTGCTTTCTTGGCCAGTTCTCTCTTACAAAAGAGATATCTAACCTAAATAGGAGTTGCATGGTTAAATAAACGTTAAAGCTGCACTAATCGGAATTTTTACATTTTCAATAAATCAAATGACTATGAATGAATGTGTTTAATGTGAAAGGTTTCGCTCGTTGTGATGTGTATCACAGAGAATTATCACCCAACTCTGCAGTTCCCTTCATCTCTACAGAGCCTTTTAGTATCTTTCAATGCTTTAGTTTAATGGGCAGCAATTGTTTTCAGATGAAAAATTCAGATAAACCCACTGTATGCTACCTGCCCAGCACCAAACAGCAGAAAGACAAAGTTAGCGACTAGCTGGTGAACATAGTGGAGCATTTAGCTGGAGTGGTAGAGACCAACTTACTTTCTTACTTTCACCAGGGGCAGTGTCAAACAGGCACAAAGAAGAAGAAAAAATAAGAATGAATATATAATAAAATATATAAAACAACAAGTAAATAAAACCAACAATTAACCAAAATTAACCAAAAATTAGCCCGCAAACCCATGAGGTAAACACAAGAAGGAAACCTGTTCATCATCTTAGGTTTATCAGACAAGCACAAGTCTGTTATATAGTGTGGACCACCCAATACTGATGTGAACATTTTTTATTTAACCTTAAGTAATGTTTTATCTGAGGTTGAGCAAGACCCCATCATAAAATTTGATCTCTAGCTGTGTGGGTTCGTTTATATTTGCACTTACGCTCCCATGGATACACACAACCAGAGAATAACATGCTCTGAACTCTCCTTACGCTCTTGAGTTTGTAGTAGAATATATAGTGCTTACAGGTCTGTATATACTGTACAACATTACAGTGCTTCAGGCAACATTTTGAGGATAATCAATCAAAAAAAGGATACCAACATGCAGTGCCACAGCCTGCCCAAACTTGGACAAACAAAGGGAGACCATAAAAGTAGGTTTATTTTACATTAGTGTAACAGAAAATGAACTAAATGACATGAATGCATGCATGAATGCATCTGTCCCTGCTTTTAATCTGTTGAACAGGAACTTTTTAGAGGAATTAGCCACAATAGGCAATATGTCCAATTAAAACCTTGCAATCTGTCTGAACAGAAAATTCCAACGCTGGGACAGCACTTGAAATTTTGTTTTGTTAATGTAGGCTACTGGTTTTAAATCATGATAACTGTGTTTATGGAAATGGTCAGCACAGGAATGTGAATAATTAATAATTTGTCGGTGGATGTTTGTCCAAAAAATTAAACCTTCAACCGACTTTAACGTTGGTCTGGAACACATTTGATATATTGCATCATTTCACTGTGAGCATCATTTTTCAGGATGCAGCAGGAGAAAGAGAACGGCGTTTGATGGGTGAAGACCGTGTCGGACAAATCATCGCCTCAGTCTTCATGTCAGTGATGGTTAAAGTACATGCAAGGTGTGTGTTTACCTTTTAATGGTCTACTATACTGATTGAAGGCACTCAGTCAATTAATTGACTTGATTTCAAAGCAAAGTGTTTTTATCTTTATTTAAAGAAACATTTCATACAAATGGAAGCCACCTTGTTGTTTGTTTGTGCCTGAAAATCAGACAGTTATCTTCTATCACTCATCAGTGATAATCAACCACATTCACTGAAATGTGGTGAAATAAAAACAAGACTCTATGTGAAACACTGCATCACAAAATATTAATGCTTAATTAATAGTTCTTATTTAACTCTTGACTGACCCAGTAAAGTGGGTGTCATTTACTGGAAGCTGTCGTCGTTATTGTCTAATTGGAAAAGCAGCCTTGAAGATAAGAAGGTGGAGTTGATGGGGGGCTTCTAGTATAAATCGCTTCTATATATAAAAGTCTAACTTTGTATGAAACTCACAATCATTCTTCTTCACAGTGAAGATGGTTAAAGTAAACTGCTGGGCTGGTTCTGCTTAGCAGTTCTGGTGACAGGGATGGCACATGCAAAACTGAGAGATATTACCATCCAAAGAATATGTTGTGAACTTTAGAAAGCAGTCAAAAGGTACATTATACATTAACCAACATGTCTTGGTTAACGACTATGGAGATTGTAAGAATGTTTAACTACTGTGCATTTATGACTGCTTGCTGACGCTGTAATGAGAAACAGACTCAAGAGAGAGGAGGAGCGATGCGCAGAGGTGATCACAAGGGAACAGACAGAAAACTTGAGAGAGAATCTGAAAAAATCATTCATACAAACAAAAAACTGAAAGACTGACAATTGGCAAACCAGAAAGAAATCCAGGTCCAGCAGTAGTCAGTAGAATCGGGATTACTTAGAGGTTAAAGAAAAGTCAAGTAGTATAATCTTGCAATTGGGCTAACAGGGAAGAACGTTTAGGGACACAAAAGAAAAAGAAGAAGGGCATTTAACAGTGTGTAAAATGCTGTCCAAGGCTATCTCAGCTGTATATTTGGCGCTGTGGGTCAGTTCTTGTGTCGTCACCTCGGCTGAAGATCAATACATGACCAGAGCTCTGAAGCTGATGTCAGAAACCCCTCTCATCGATGGGTAAGTGGAAAACATCTCTTCCATAAAGTAAAATGTGCTTTGCATGATGGTTTAATGTTATCTGCTGTTTGCCATATGAGCAACAACAGCATGAACATTTTACATTCTGCGGTAAAAGCTCACCTCTGGAAACAATTTCGAGGGCTGATCCTCTCAAACAAGTAGTCCCCTGCTGTCAAATCACTATTTATGATGAAAGTTTTGAGAAAAGGCTGTGAGTGTGTGACCTTTTACTTTCTGATGTTTTTCAGCCACAATGACCTGCCTTGGCAACTTCGAATACAATTCAACAACGAGCTCAACAAAGTGGATCTTAATACACTCGACACAACACACACCAACATCCCTAAGATCAAGGAGGGACGGCTTGGAGCGCAGGTACATCCAGAACAGAATGTACTGGGAACTGGGAATTAAAGGAGGTCAAGGGATTCTTTATCTGCTGGGCTCCACGTTCTATCTTCAGAACAGATGATATTGTAATGAATAAATCAGGTCATATCACTGAAAGCTGTCAGGCATATCTCTCAAAACATCAAAAAATTATATTTTTAACCACTTCATAAGCACTTGTGCCTTGCAGGTAACCATATTCTCCTTGTCACTCTTGATGAAACACTATAGGATGACGCTGATTACTTCAAATCTAAGCCACAGAGCTTTGTAGTTGTACTGAGCAGCTCCAGGTTGCCAAAGAAAAGGGTGACGGAAGGTTTACCAAAAGGTTTTACATTAGTATTTGTTTGTTCTCCAAGTTATTAAACAAAATTGGATGAAACTTTTAGCCAGCAAAGATTCATTTCTATGCAGATGACACAGTTATCTATACGGTCGACCCCAGCTTGAATCAAGCATTTAGTGACTTGACATCCAAATTAGGTTTTTATTTTTAAGTTAAGAGATGCTTTCTTCATGCAGCAAGTGGAAAGTAAATAGTAAAGTACATTTACTCAAGTACTGTACTCGAGCTATTTGTACTTTACCAGAGTATATACATTTTATGCTACTTTATACTTCTACTTTTGTACATTTTAGAGGGAAATATTGTGCTTCTTCCTACATTTATTTGACAGGTATTCAATGTTAATTTGTTGACTATGTTAATTTTGCGTGTAAAATATATGAGCATGTTAGGAAATATGATATGATGTATTTTAATAGATTAACTACACAGCAGTATATAAAGTAGTTAACATTTTCTCCTTGTTTACCAACTACAACATTAAAATGCTGTATATGATAATAATATGATAATATGATATGATAATATAGTAGTATAATACCGGGAAGGTGCCATTCTTCATAATGAGTACTTTTGCTTTTTATACTTTAAGGACATTTTGCTGCTAATATAGTTACATTTGACTAAATAGAGGACATTTATTTGTAACAAAGTATATTTTTTGATGTGGTGTTTCTACTTTTATTAAATTAAAGGATTTAAATACTTCTTCCATCGCTGTATCTGCCCCAAAACTGACCTTATTAAGTGGATTGGGTATTTTCGAGACCGACAAAATTCCACAAATTTCTTTGTCGGCAACATTATACATGTTTGTGTTTCCGTTACGTGCATTCATACATACATACAGCTCAGTTTCTAGTGCCACAGCAATCCCTGATCTCATGTTACCTTACGTAAAAATGATTCAAATCAGTACTACACAGTGAAGTTTACATATTTTAAATGAGAGACAACGAGCACTGGTATCAGATTGGTGCTCAGTATCGGCCGGTACTCTGAGTTGAGGTATTGGAATAGGGTGAGAAAAGTCAGATCAGTGAATCCCTAATTGAGACCCTGCACAGGTATTCATCAGATTCAGGACTTTGACACTGTCAAACATGCATTTCTGTTTTGATGTTGAATCATGCACTCATCTCTGTAAATTATATATGATAATTGGATGGACCTCACTGAGAATACAGAAGAAGATTCATTCAGTGCCAGTCTTGATAAACTTCCTGCCCACCTCTGTAAAATGCTCTCCACTTTTTAACAGCTACCACACTAAATCATTCTGGTGGGAAATTTTTCCAGGTGTGTCTTGTAAAAGAGATTCTGTGTCTCACACTCCAGATTATATAAACAGCGTACGTAAATCAAGCAATAAAAAGGGATGTGGTTCTAATTAGGAACATGGCAGCTCCATAAACTTTCCCCGGATACACAGTGGTATTCTCTGTTACTCTTTCAGTTCTGGTCGGCCTATGTTCCCTGTGACACTCAGTACAAGGATGCTGTCAGACAAACGCTGGAGCAGATAGATGTGGTTCATAGGATGTGTCAAAAATACCCAGAAACTTTCATGTTTGCCACCAGTAGCCAAGGTGAGACTTTTAGCTGTACTCGTAATTTCAGAGACATTTAAAGCAAAGTGTTGCCTCTACTCTGCTTCCTGGCTGAATCACTCACCATCTCTCATGTCTGCACTGCACAGACATCATGGAGGCCTTCAGCAATAACAAGACAGCCAGTCTGATCGGGGTGGAGGGGGGTCACTCCATCGACAGCAGTCTGGGCACCCTGCGCACCATGTACCTCCTGGGGGTCCGCTACCTCACACTCACGCACTCCTGCAACACACCCTGGTAAAAGCCAGCAGCACAGCAGCTTTATTCCACCAAACACACAAAGAAAAATACATGCACATGATCTTATAACAGTCATACAAGCATCACACAAGTATATGTACCTGTGTGTGTGTGTGTGTGTGTGTGTGTGTGTGTGTGTGTGTGTGAGTGTCAGGAGATTTGTGTCCCTGAGCCAGTGGTGGAGGAAGATCCTTTACATAAGTGAAAGTATTAATACCATACTGTAAAAATACTCCATTACAAATAAAAGTCTTGCATTGTTAATACTACTTAAGTAAAAGTTGATTCAGTAGATTGAAAAGAAAAAATTACTGTAGTTTCAAAAGTACTCAATGCAGAAAAGTGGCTGTGAACGTTATATAATTATATCATTATTACTCATGCATTAATGTGTACAACAACAACATCTTATTGTTGTATTTGGTAGTTGGCTCTTTTTAAACAATTTCATCTGCTGATTATTTTCTTGATTAACCAATTGATTGTTTGGTTTGTAAAACTTCAGAAAATAATTAGAAACGCAGTCACAATTACCACGTGGCACCTTCACAGTGCTTGTTTTGTCTGACCAATAGTCTAAACCTCAAAATGACTCAGCTTACTGTTATTTAAGACAAGGAAAAGTCACTTTTGAGAAACTGGAACCAGGAAATGTTTTGTATTTCTGTATGAATGTTTACTCAAGTAAATGTACTTTCCACCACCACCCTAAACACACAGGCACACTTAATTTCAACAATTGATGAACTGTTTCTCCTTCTTGCTACAATGCCTAATCTACTGATATTTTACTTGAGTAAAAGTATCAACAGAAAACGTAGCTACTGCACACTGAAGACAGTCTTGGGAAGGAGCTGGAGATACATAGTTGGACATAATAATTGGGAAGAATATAAACTTTACCTTCTCCATTTATTACCTGAGCTTTCAGTAAGGCTCAGTTATATCTGCGTGGTGTATTAACATCAGACGTCATGGTCAGTTTAGGTTGTGTTGTGGGGAGTACGGGGGATTCCTGCAGGCCTGTTGTGCTCTGGAGGCAGCAGTATCAGATTCTCTCGAAGAGCCGGTTTGACACTGAAATGCTTTGCCTGATCAATCAGCGAGTTATACAGCTGCAGTCAGAGGACTTTAACTGGCCAAATTTACTGTAACTGTAGATGGCTGAGAGGAAACCTGTCTGTTGTTTACTTCTTTCGTCTGTCTGAGCTCAGAATGTGCACTTAATATATATTTGTAATAATATCACATTGAAAAGTACGGTATGTGGCCGCTGAATCATCAACTTTACTTGGGAATAAAGTCTTAAATAGTACTTAAATGTAGTTTCCAGGCAATACCCGGGTTGTTATTTGGTAAATCCAAAAAATCAAATCTAATTTCCTCCCTTTTTGGGGGTGGGCTTTTTGTGTTTTTTCTTGTCAGGGCGGATAACTGGCTTGTTGACACTGGATCAGAGCCATCTCAACACAATGGCCTGTCTCCGTTTGGCAAGGTCAGTGTACAAGCAGGGATAGGTAAATTACGCTTGCAAAGTGTAATAAGTGACACATTAGTGTCTTTAAAATTCATGCTTGTCCTGGTTTTGTTCCAGTGTGTTTTACTCAACTTTATTATGGGCGTGACTAAACATTCCTTCCAAGATGTGTAAAAATGAAAATGATTGAAATGATTCTTTTTCTAGTACAAATGTGTCTTAGCAATCAAAATAACAACATATTTTTCTAAAATATGAATATAAGAAAGTAATATAAGAAATACCAATATGTAAATACACCTGAGAAAGTATTTTCTAATTTATACTGCATTCATCCTGCCAGATAGAGTGCCTGTAAAAAGTATTCAGTTTCTCAACATTAGTCAACATTGAATCAACGTAGATTCAGTGTAGCTCTTTTGATGTTGATCAACAGAATAAGACTCTTTATTGCCGAAGTGAAAACAGATCTCTTAACCAATACTTGCTGTTATTACATGAAGGGGTAAACTATTGATTATTGATTGTAGAAATTAAAGAAATAAAGGTTTTAGCAAGTTTTTATAAAGGTCATGTATAGATCATGTAACAATCACAGTGCTTCCCTTCAACAGCAACTAATTGTGGAAATGAACCGTCTGGGGATGCTGATCGACCTGGCTCATGTGACTGTAGCAGTGATGAACCAGGTGTTGGACATGTCCAAAGCCCCCGTCATCTTCAGCCACTCCTCCGCCTACAGCGTCTGTCCTCATAAGAGGAACGTCCCTGACGATGTCCTCAAGAAAGTGGTGAGTGTCTGCGTGTGTTTTTGGGGTTCAAGGACCAAAAGTGAAAGAAGCAGCAGGGCAATCACAACGCTGAAGAGTAAAGAAAGAGGTATACTGGACAGTGGTGGAGGAAGTATTCAGATTGTTTACTTAAGTAAAAGTACAAGTACATTAATGTAAAAACACTCAGAAGTAAAAGTCCTGCATTCAGAATTTTGCTTCCATAAAAGTACAGAAGTATTATTAGCCAAATGTACTAAAAGTATACAAAGTAAAAATGTAGAAAAATGCCCCCTGTGAGTGATGTATTCTTATATATGACATTATTAGTTTGTTAACACTGATGCATCAATGGGAAGCAGTATTTCACTGTTGTAGCTTCAAGGTGGCACTAATTTTAACCACTTGATATACAGTTAGGTAGTTTAGTCCAGTGGTTCTCACCCCAGGGGTCAGGCCCCCTCAAAGGGTCACAAGATAAATCTGAGCAGTGAGATAATTAATGGGAGAGGAAAGAAGAGAAAACAAAGTTCTGTTACACAAATCTATATTAATTTTTCTTTACTTTTCTCAAATCTTTGCTTTTTTGCAAAACATTAGATAATTTTTACCTCTTTGGGTCTCGAACAATTATTTAAATGAAACTATCTGAGAAGTTTAGAAGGTGATGTAACTGCTAACCACTCACAGACATCTGAACTAGACACTGCTTTTTTCTGTAAGGGTTCAAAAGCCAAAAAGGTGAGGAACAATTAGTTTAATGTATAACAATATATTGTATTTTATAAGCTTATGTCAAATGAATGTAGTGGAGTATAAAAAGTGCAAAATTTCCCTCTGAAATGTAGTGGTGTAAAAGTATAAAAGAAAATGGAAATAACTCAAAACTGTACTTAAAAGTCCTCTACAGAGTTTTTAACTGGTTATGAAACAGTCCCAATTTAACACCAATGCTTCTATATGACCTACATAAGCAAACGAGACCAACAGTGAGAAAATTGGCTATTTCTATTAGTTTCTAATAGTTATTCTTAATGCCTGTCAACGGGTCGGATTGTTCTGTGAAATCAGACGAAACGGCGCTGGGGTTTGCTCTGGCTGAATGCCAGGTTGCTTCAGCTGCTAACTGAAGGTCTGTCTCTGGAGCTGCCACCCGCTCTCCTCCCGGGGAAGTAGTCTCCTTGCAGTGGGGAGTGAAATGGAGGGAACATGTAACCTAACGTTAGGTGAAACACTACCGCCTTTAAACAGGCGTATCAGAAAGTATCAGGAGACAATAGATAGCCTGACTGCTGTAAAATGACCAGCTTGTTGAAGCTGTTAAGCACTTTGAAAACACACCCTGCCATTGGCACCAAAGGTTGAAAGTGGTAAATCAGCACCTTGCATCCAGTCCAACTGATACACACATAATGGAAGTTTCCCTGTTACAGGCAATAAAACAGTAAACAAACATTACCGATAAAAAGCACGAGCACTCTAATAGATAAGAAAGAAGTCAATACCCTCATGTATTTTATTATTACTGTGAGTTTGAATGCATCTCTTGGCCCAGGTCATGTCTTTCCCTGTTCTTGGTCTGCACTTTCAGTCTCTATAATGTGTCTCCTGCCTAACAAAGCAGAAATGACACAGTGTCTCGTTCCATCCTATAGATCAAAGTTTCTAGGTCAGGAAGTGTTTCCCTGTCACGTAACATCCTGTCTGTCTCTCCAGAAAGCAAAAGACGGAATCGTCATGGTGAACTTCTACAACGACTACGTGACCTGCAGCAAGACCGCTAATCTCTCAGACGTTGCTGGTAAACTCCTGATATAAAATGACAACTACTATAAACCTGGTTAAATATTAACATGTATCATCACATTTCTGTGTCCATCCACTTTATTCTCATGTTTACTGCTTTTGTTGTAGAGCACTTTGACCATATAAAGAAAGTGGCCGGGGCAAGCATCATTGGTTTTGGTGGAGATTACGACGGGGTTACAAGGTGAGTACGAAACATTCAAACGCTGACTTAAACACAAGCTTCTGGTCACAACACTGGAAAGCTGGGCGGAAACAGTAAAAGTAAAATCTCTCGCTCAGACTACCAGAGGGTCTGGAGGACGTGTCCAAGGTGCCCAAAGTGGTGGCTGAACTGCTGAGGAGAGGGTGGACTGACGAGGAGGTCAAAGCTGCTCTGGGAAACAACCTGCTCCGTGTCCTAAAAAGGGCTGAGGAGGTGAGGAAGAGAGAGAGAGACACACACACGCACACACGCTATGTGTGTGTTTCTGATAGCACCATGCAAAAAACACCTGGACTGCTCTGGTTTGGTTTGCACACCCGCGCAGCACTACACACTTCTTGACTTTATCCTCAAAGGGGAACTCCACTGAGTTTATACATCCAGATCAGTTTACTAGTTGCAGGAAGAACTACTCAGCCCCTGAAAACAGTTTTATAATGTAGTCTGTGAGGTCAACAGGGTTATCTTGATTTGGGCTTGGAGACTAATGCATTTATAACAGACAGAGTTACAAACTGGGAGTGTAAAGTTTGAAAGATGTGGGCATTAACCAGCAGGGAGGGTCTACCTTTTTTCCCCCTAAAAACCGTCCCAGAAGATGTTTAGTACCACTGACCTACCTAACTCATCCTGGAAATAACAATATATGGCACAACTAGTTCACTTTTCATGAAACAATCCATCATATATTCCTTTTATACTTAATGTACATGGTGGTCACAGCAATGTAAAGGAAAAGCACACAAAGCCGATCAGTCGAAAGCAGTAACAAAACAATGTGTATAAGGGGTGCATTCAAATACTCAAATGAAAGGTTTTGGATTTCTGATACTGGGTGGAGTCATAAGAGTGAATACGTTCTTTTGTAGCAGGTGGACCCTGTGAGTGAACACGCACACCTGTCACAGTGCCTTTCTGTCTGCTGCCTGACAGTCTTTATCTTTGTGTGTCAGGTCCGTGACAGTCTGAAAGGCACGAGTCCGGATGATGTTCCTATTCCATATGATGAGGTGAAGAACTCGTGCAGGACGAGCTACGGTTATCAAAACACTGGAGCCGCCCACTCTATCAGACTCAGCACACTGGCCCTTCTGCTCACTCTGGCTCTGCAGGCTGTCATGGCATTAACAGCTTTGTAGGCCGCTTATTAATGCGACTAACTGTATGTACATCAAGAGTTTGTCCATAAATCCTAATAAAATCTGAAAACCTCTGTTTTACGATGTTTTCCTACATATCCTCTGATACAAACATTTAAACGCTAAACTGAAAATATTCAGCGTTTCTGTTTCAATGGTTTTCTGCAGGTTAACGTAACTAAAAATGACCAAAAACCAGTGAATTACAAAAGTTTTACAGTTATCATGAAAGCAAAGACAGCGGCACAGTGATTATCATGTCAGACCAAGTTGTGTTTATTGAACCGGCCGTTTTATCCCACCATAAGACTGTCAGAAAGAGGCTGCTGTGGGCAAATGTTAGTGTGTGACACGACAGTGACATATGGACAAAGTCACACAAAGTGTAATCTGAATGCACAGACACACACGAAAATATTCCTCAACATCAGAATACATTTTCACAGGAAGTAGTACAGTACATGTCCAAGAGAAGAGCTCCATCTAGTGTTCTGAGAGGGTAACGCCTTAACAAGTTTGGGATGGGAAAATGTGACTTGATTTAGTTCTGTGAAGTGATGGCATGATGCTTCAGATAAAAACAAGTCAATATTTCTTAGTTACTAAGGTTTTCAATTGACAAGGACACTGACAGACAGTTTATGGAAAGAGTTTCAACATAGAAAATGGCAACCCGAGGTCCTCCGACCAACTAAAGGACCTTCAATCAATACAAAAGCACCTTTGTTTGCTCACTGAAGGTAAAATTATAAATTGACCACCAATGCACAATTAACTATAACACAATAACATCTCGTGAAGGCCAATAAAGTACTGTGCTTTTCTCTTATTACACACACATGGCAACTTTGAAGAGTTCAACATGCTTTCAGGAAAAGTGTCACTTTACGAGATGCAAAGGCATTAACAGGCAGAATGTCCTCACTGTTTAACATTAAATATAAAAAAACATGGAAGAAATATCAGGCAGTCATTGTGAAAATATGTAATGCACTTCAGTTAAGGTTGATCTTGAAACCACACTGTTATATCAGTTTTACTAATATAACTCACAAGGACACAATTCAGAATCATTACAGAGAAGGGACTAACTTTTTGTCTGCCAGCTGCAGTGGTTAGTACATTTAAAAATTCATCAGCTACTTTCAGTGCTTGAAGAGAAAATTAAAGTAAAAAAAAATAATGTTATTTTCCAACACAGACCACATCCCAACATTTGGCCAAATACCTCTAAGAGAAATATTTGGATTAACAAGGTTCGTTAGTGCAAGCACAGGCACAAGGAAGCATTAAAAATGCCAGAGGAATGTCCGTCATCATATTCAATGATCAGTGCATCATTTAGCTCCCTCTTGTGTGCTTCACAGGTATGACACAAGGCTCTACAACGACAGTCTTGTGAGTCCTGGTCCCCCTCGGGATCCTCTCAGCACTGAGACACTGCTGGTGAATCAGACGGACAGACTTAATGAAAAGTGCATGAGTTACTAATAAATGGACAAAGGGCTGCTGCTCACATGATCAACGGCAGCCGCACGGTTGCGCGAGCTTCTCTGGTGAAACTACTGTCTGATTTGGTTTGAATGCCTCCACACAGATGAGCAGTGCGACCTCAACTGCAGTGGCCAAAGTTATAAAGAGTCAAGAAAATATACCACACAAAAACAGAACACGCTGTCACACAGTTCAAAGGGGACTAGCCCTCACAACGGTTTGGATGACAAAAAACTTTAACTAAAGAAGGCCACTGTTTTTCAGTGCATTACCTGAATCCACATGAGAAAATGCCACAGCACAGTAACGGCTTCAAGTGTAAAATATAACAAGAAGAAACTGATATATTGCTGAAAAGTAACAGATTTGGAGCCATCACTCTAAAGTGCACTGCATCCAAGCCGAGGCTGGATCTTCAGTCGAGTCATGACAAGCCAGTGACTCAGACAGTAATTAAGTGAAGGATGATGGCAGACTGTCTGTAGAGGTATGTCTAGAAGAAGGAGGAGGGATAGTCTGTAGTCTGAGGAGGGTTTGGTAACAGAGTTAAGATACCACCTCACTCAGTGCCTCATTCTCTTGTCCCTGTGTTTCAGTGTCTGACAGCAGAGGGGGATGAGTTGGCACAGCGATCCTATAAGGCAAATTATCTTTAGTCAACATCTTCCTGGTGGCAGAGACCAAGCGGGAATAGTTATCAGGGTTGTATTCCGACAAAGGGGGCCGGGTGCACAGTAACGGCAGGTTGTCCCTGTCAGGCCGGGACAGGAAGAGAGGAGGCCGCCGCTGGCTCTCGCCGTCCTTCAGGGAATCTGGGAGCGGCTTGCGTTTGCTTTCAGGCAGGAGCATGATGCAGAGAACAGAGAGGACGGCGAAGGAGGCGAAGATGACGTGGTGGAGGAAGTAGCCACCGTTATTCTGGAGCTCCATCAGGGAGGAGGCTGCCATGCCAACACAACCCGCTGCAAGCACCAGGCCGAGGCAACCACCTCTGACAGAGAGATGGAGGGGAGCAGGAAAAGGACAACAAAATCAGCAGGGGGAGGCATCAAGGAGTGATGATCAGACAATACTTGATATTTGTTTTTTTCTGTATCTCTATGCTACCCAAATTCCCTACTCTGTCTGTAGCACTCAGCCCCAAGCCTATTTGTTCCTACATAAGATGTAAATCTTTAAAAAATGGGTCATAAATATATAGTTTCATTTTTTAAAAAGGCTAAATAATTTCCTAAAACAGGTGGGCACTGCAGTTTTTAGCAAACGTTACTCAAACAGGAGTAAATTGTGCATTTGTAGGGGGCTATTTTTAGCAGTGGACTAATACACATTCAAAATAAGCTATATCAGGCTTTAGCTACACAGGCAATACGTCTTAGTAGAGTTAATGCATTGTTCGTTTTGGTCTTTTCATGGGATTTGTTGACAATAAGAAAAATATATCGACAGCCTCATCACTTTGGCCAAGAAGACAGATACTTACCGAACCACGGTCGGCATCACCTCGCAGGCAAAGAACACGCTGAGCATGGCGAGAGCCTGAGAGAACAGCAGACCCACGACAGAGAGCACCAACACTAGGCCACCATGCAGGTCTGACACATAAAAGAACAACTTATTCATTTTCTGTGCAAAAATTATAACCGCAGCGCCATTTACAGCAGAGTTAATCAACATTTTCAGGCTTAATCTGGCTTAATCCCAAACTTTAAACTTGCCATGTGAATATCAGTATGGCATAATGGATTAAATATCAAGTCCCATGTTGGGTCCTGACCTCAAGGATGAGAAAATGATCTATGGTGTTTCCTTCATATCTAAGCTGTCCCGTTGTCCCATGATTTCCAAGCTTAAAGATTTAATTCTAATACACGTTGCTTCATAACCCAAAACTCTGAGTTCATGAACAGCCAACAATCAACATTTGTGACAGTCTTCAGAGAATCTGTCTAATTTTTTTTCCAATTTTCTAAAGTTCTTCTACGACAAAATATGTTAAAAAATGAGTATCAGGAAATGTGTTCATTACAAGTTAAATTCATTAATTTACTAAATGTATGGCACCAATAATAAAATAAATCTCTGTCTTCACTATATTTCCAATATGAATATTCAACACAATTATTGCCTTGGTGTTTTGAGCCCTTTAAAGAAGTCGTAATTGCCTGTTTGGAGGTGGTTAAAAACCAGAAAAAAAACCAAAAGAAAATCCACTTATCATTGCCAATCGCCACAACAGAAAATGGCAGAGGTAGATGGAGGATTCATTTTGTGGCACAAATGTTATTACATTAAAATAATGTTGTAAACAAAAGGTGTGGATGTCACGTACACTGAGTGAGGGCCAGCAGCAGCAGCGATGACAGTCCAGTGATGATGGCAGAGAGCAGAAGCATACCACGGCGACCAAAGTGATTGACAGACAGGCAGATGAAGATGCAGGCCAGTGCTCCGGTTATCACTCGGAGAAAGTAGCTGAAGTAGAAGTTGGTGGAATAACTGTGAAGGTTTCTGGTGAAACAGTACTGGATTCCTGTTCCAATGAACCTGGAGGAGAGAGTTAGACAGTACACATCTATGAAACCCAAAACTGCGCATCTCACTTTTATCGTGAAATGGAAATTTCAGGGGTGAAATACAACCATGTCGATTCAACAAGCCTGTCAAGTCAAGTCAGGTGAACTTCTTCTTCACACTGAGAATAAGAACTCACAGTGTGAAGCTGAGGATGAGGCAGTTCTTCCAGATAACACGAGTCTGACGCAGCTCCAGAACTGAAAAGTATCTCGGCTGACAGTCTTCTCCGTATGCTGAATCGATCTCTATAAACAGAAAAAGAGGATGAAAAATACCTGTGAGGAATTCATCGTATCCCCAGAGATCCAAAGGTTTTCGGGCTAGGTGTGATTCAGGGTTTATTAAGCATATTACAACTGCAATGATTCAAAAAGTCTGGGAACTCACTGAGATGGTGCAAATAACATATGCACCAAGGCTCCAAAAGCCAAAATTTACAGAGAAGTGGAGTCCTGTAATAATGCAATTATTACCCAACATCACCCATCAGTGGTGTTGGGTGTGGTCAGATGTGAAACAGGCTTGAAAGAGAGGGCAGCAAAACTCTGCTTCTCAGCCTGGTGTTAAATTACTCTTCAGCCTACTTACATGTCACATTTTCTAACAATTGACACTTATTCTTATCTTATTATCTTACATGTTAAAATGTGAAAATGAATTGAAATTGTGAATAAAAAAAACTAATTCACAGAACAACAGAGGGTTACACAATGGTATATACTGAAATCAATATCTACTCAACCCCAACTTTTGCTCTTGCATCACTGTACAATACAGAATATACCAGGACTGAGAAAGAAACATGCATTCAGCAGAACTAACATGCCCTAATGTCATTTCAGGCTGGTTACATTATTTCAGGTCAAACAGTCAAGTGGTAATTTTATAATCTCCACAACAGATGGATTTGATGAAGGACATGAAAAAACATGACATGTGGTTAATCACTGTATCAGTCAAGTTTAGAGGTTATTCCAGGTACAACCCAGTGGTTTGCAGGGAGCAAAACGTTTCGTGCCAACATGAAGTTGAATGATTTAGATTAGAACTCAAACAATTCATTGATTAGTCGATTATCAAAAAATGAATCGGCAACTATTTTGATGATTGACTAATCATTTAAGTCATTTTCTCTAGCACAAAAGCCAAAATACTTATTGGTTCTAGAGTTTCAATTGTTAGGATTTTTGCTTGGGTTTTGGTTGGACAAAACACAACATCTGAAGACGTACTGTGGCTTTAGGAAATGGAAAATAATTTATAATAGAAAATAATCGTCAAATCCAAAATATGATAGAGGCTATCATGCTTTCGGGTTCACTGTTAATGTAGGATTAGAGCCTTGTGTCTTGTTTATGTTTAGTATTTTTCCTGTGCAGTAACTCATGAGATATATGCATGAAAAGAGACGTGCTGTTCATGCTCTAGGTAATTTTATATCAAGATAATGCTTGTTTTGTTGCTCGCTTCCCCAATATTTTAATGGTTTGAATTATTTTAAACTTTTCTCATGAAAGAAAAACTTTGAGACCAGTTGACCAGTGTCTGTGGGTGTATACACAGACTTTTGCGTGTGTGTGTACCTGACAGCAGGTTTTCACCAGGGTAGATTTCATCTTGCAGACAAACACCGTTCCTGGTGGAGAATTCCTGGAGGCTCCTCTTCACCTGGGGGATCTGAGCTGTGGCCAGCAGCCAGCGGGGAGACTCAGGAAACACTGACGCACAGCTGAGGGAAAACAACTCTGTTATCATATCATAGATAAAAGGTGAAAAGATGAACGCACAATGCACAAATTGTGCTTTTTTATGATATGATTTCTTGGCAAGAATAAAGAAAAAGCTGTCATTGCAACATTATTTGATATCACTTCATCGGTGACATCTAGAAGGTGTTTTCATTTATAAAGCATTGCTATCTAAGTTGCCCAGATATTTAACATCCTTAGTTGAGTTCATAGCTAACATCAGAGCGCAGGATATGTTAGTTTTATAATACTAACTTGCACTAACTCAAGACTGGGGAAGACAACTTACTACTGGAATGAACTGGAAAAACAACCTGAAGTTTAAGACACTCATTCTTCTGAGGACTTTATGGTTCTACTTGCTGATGTATACTAATTGTAAATAGTTGTTTAAGTGTGTGAGATAACTGCTTTGTGTGACTGAATCGTCTTGTGATGTTGTACATTCGTAATTTGTTCCCAGGTCTTGTAAAAGCAATCTTGGTCTCAATGAGACTTCCTGAATATATAACTAAACTAACTCTGAGTGGTGCTCACAGGACTCTCCAAGTGGGATTTTATTTATTCAAACATGTGGTTACAGTGTAGGAATTCAGGTGTGGCTGTTAGAAGGTGTGAGTTTAAAACAGGAGCAACTCCAAACAAGTCAAACATATCAAACTATGTCACAATGTGAGACTGGCATACTGAGTACCACTATAAAATAATAAACTGCCCTTAATGCTTCACCAAATACACATATGGTGTGTCCACTAACGCAACCCCACAGATTGCCACCTGACTCACCACCAATAGGAAAGCAGCAGGAGCAGAGGCAAAGTGGCCACAGCCTGGAGAACGGGCCAATCGCGGCACAGAACAGCAATGCCTGGCAACAGCAGCTCTGCGAACACGGCGAAGAAGCCGCTGACCATGGCGACCATGAGGCGATGGGGAGGGTCACAGAGCTCCAACCCTGAGAGAGCGATGAAAGACAGATAACATCAAAACACAGCTGAAGCAAAACTAATACATCCGCCCAAAACCAATCCATTGCCCGTCAGGACAGGAACCCCGTCACACATAAAGCTATTAACTATGTTGCAGTAAGAGTTTTTATGGGATGATTCAAACTTCATGTCAACACAGGTCATACACACACACACACACACACACACACACACACACACACACACACACACACACACATCTGTCTATTTTTTCTTTCTTTTTTTAAAAGATCTTTTTATTGAGTTTTCAGCAGACAGAACCGTTCGATTCAACAAATACTGTGGAAGATATGAAGTAAGTAGCTGTACTAGTACTCAGTCTTTTTTATTATTGTTATTATTAAGAGACAAAAAGGCATCAGAAAAAAAAAACATCAAACAGATGAAGCCACATATCAACAGTATCTCATATATCACCGGATGTAACAACATAAGTAGATAATAACAAATAAAGAACATTTTAAAAAAAGGCATTCAATATCCTTATTCTCATGTATAAATTAATGGCATTATTGTGTGGAAAACTGGAAAATCAACCTTGTGGGATACGTACTACTACAATAAGTAAATATATTAAATTCATGTATTTTACCCAGTTTCCCCAATGAAGTGCTCACTTTCTTACCAAATCTCAGCTACAATAAACATGTAAATAAATGTTTTTTGATGGTCATATTACGGTTATCCCTATATGACGGTTATCCCTATAAAACCATGTGAAACAGACTATAATATCTATAATAAATCCTCTGGAATAAAACAGAAAACATAAACCAAGTGTTTGATTTTGTAACGTTAGCATTAAGTTGGATCTTACTCTATTTTTTAAAGCCTTGCTAATGTTAAAATGTTAGTTACAAACGTCTTTTTAAAGACTGAAGATAAAGTTATGTCTGCCTAGTAATATCTGAACATTTCACTCATTGTGTGGCTTTCTTGGATTTTTATTTCACTTATTGCACTTTTTTTTTTTTTT
>NTHP01000029.1:2227476-2270493 GCA_003416845.1 Oplegnathus fasciatus
AAATCCAGTGTTCATACACAGCCCTGTCTCTGTAAATGGGACACAAACAGAGCCACACAAGTCGTGCTCGTGCACAGGACAACAGTTTGGACAACAGCGAGTTTGACTGCAGGATCATTTGTGTTTATTGTGAATATTCTCTCCATCTGTCTCCAGTGAGCGGCAGTTTCATAATTGGTGTGTCAAAATCAATAAATATTCACTGTATCTAGCAAGTCACACATCGGCTGAATTAATCTGGTTTACTACAGCGGTATGATCCCAAAATAAACAGATTTTGCTGCAATTCAATTGCAATAAATGAATCAAAAGGATGCTGAAATAACTACATCATGATGCCAACTTGTAAAAAGTCTGAGGTCATGCTTTGTCAGGTCTGTCAGCAAGACCACAAGCAAACAACTTTTAAAATGCTTGTTTTCTGAATGGAGTTCGGATCAATCGGGGCAAAACAATGTCATCTAAATTAGGCATAAATATGGCAGCAACGTTATTGTTTATACACATACTGTAGATATCAACAAAATAACTACATCATGATGCCGATTTGTAAAAAGTCTGAATTCATGCTTTGTCAGGTCTGTCAGCAAGACGACAAGTGAACAAGTTTTAAAAAGCTTGTTTTCTGAATGAAAGTTCGGCTCGATCGGGGCTCTCCAGAATCGTAGACTCCACCTTTAAAAAAGGCTCAGGAATTGCCTTAACTGGCTGGGCGCTGTAGCTTTTAGCAAATGTTACTCAAACAGAAATAAATAGTGCGTTTGTTGGGGACTATTTTCAGCCGCATATGAACACACATTTAGTGCTCTAGTGAGTATTTATGGCAGTAGGATGTATGCAAGACCGACTATAAATAAACTACAGTACCCATTTTCATTGTAATGAAGGAATATTTCACCTAGTGTGACTCACTAATGTGCATTTAATAGTTCTGGACAACATTGGAGGTCTACGGCACAGAGGAATAAGTTATATCAGGCTTTGGCTACACAGAATCAAATCATTGTTAATTTTGGTCTTTTTGTAAGAAGAATATGGAATATCATCATCCTTTAATTATAATTACACATACTTCACAATACTGTGAGTCACTGGTTTAAGTGGATTTTATTTTTGTGCCATAATTAATTTGTTGGCACTTGAAACTTGGTTGAGTTAGGTAATCCATCACAGTGAAAATTGCTCTTTCATGTATCTGTGGGACACCCCAATAACTGAGATTTGAGACTTGGTGGTCAAACATCACACATGTTTGCTTCCTGTTTGTCTTCTGGATTTTAAACTCTGACAGAGTCATACATATGTTACATATGTTGAGAATGCACTGCTTTCCGGCAGCTGGCGCTCAAAATCTGATATCACAGCGTCCTTGAAAGCAACAATAGTTTTTAATTTCTTTCATGTTTCATCTCATTTCGGTTAGATGACTTCATGTAACCACGTTTCAAGTCTCAGCCTGTTGACTGGCATCAGCTGAAACAAGTCAGTGGCAACCTGGAATGCAGGGAATCAAACTAAAAACTTGTAGTATGCTTCAGAAAATGTCAGTTCTTTATAAAATATGATTTGTCACATTCATCGTAATTTGACTACGTAACATGTGGAGAAGAGCAGGCTTCCAGCCAAGTCACAAACAGAGAGATTTCTGTGAGGAAGCAGGAATGTAGATCATGTCCTTCCTAATTGAGTTAAGATGTCTGCTGACAGAGTTATTACATTAGAACAAAGTAGCGCTCAAAGTAGAGCGTGCCAGTAGCTCTACGCCTGGTTAGTACCAGTCGCTGCTTGTAAGAAAGTTCCCCTCCACTTCCTTTCTCTCTGCTCCCTCTCTTCCTTTTCCCTCCATCTCCTCTGCTAAAGTCAAAGTGCTTCATGGCAGTGAGCATTTTACAAATACACATGGCTACAAAGTTTGAGATGAAAGCATCACAATTAATTTCAGTAGTATTGAATAAAGGTGGGAACTGGGAACACTGGGAATATAAAATCTTCACTCACAGAAGTGAATAAAACACCTAACAATACTACATCCCTGCAGAAAAGATGAGTATGCTAATACTCGTAATATACTCAGGTGAGGTTTCAATATGAAAGTCAACTTTGAGGCTCCAGTTTTAAGTTGCTATGGGATAATATTTGCTAGAATGCACATCCACAAGACCTAAGTGGGATTAGGGCTGGGTATACTTTTTAAGTACTGATTGAAATGTGCCTGTAGGACAAAGTAACAAAAACTGTCAAGTGCCAAAAGCTGGTATTAAATGCTCAGGTTCATACTTTCTTTTACTTAGTCTTTGAACAGGTGGTTTGTGGTTTAAATTTGACCTATTTTAGACTATATTTGTATAATTGTGAGGCTGATGTTTATATTATATTCAACATAATGACGAGTTTAACTTGTTTTGTTACATAAAAAAGAGTTTTGTATAAAAAGTATTATTTGAAACTCAGGTATCATAGCGGCACTAATATCAAAAGAAGTAAAAAAGAATACAATGGAAAGATACCTGTACACTAAAGTCAGAGCTCATTTCAATCAGTGACGTTTCAATCCAGCATAGGTGGAGTTGAGCTTATTCAGACAATATCTCACAAAAGGGCCTACTTGTGACCATGGCTGCACTTTGCTAATGCGTTTTCCCCGCGCTCGCACAGTATTTTTAGTGACAGCAACACCAGAAATCCAGGCAGCGACTAGAGCACAGTAAATTACAAATATAAAACCGCTACACAAGTGAGTCATTAGGCAGAACACTGAATAACGGTAGGCTGTATGTCAACTTTAGAAGAGGTCTGACAATTTCCATTGTTAAATGTGGGTTTTGAAGGCGGCATAACGCAAATCAGAGACACGGACAGATGAATTTACTGCAGGGGCCCAAAGAAAACATGAAATGCTGGACCCATATTAATCAGAGCAGGGACTTCTGGCACAACTTCACCTTCTTCAAGCTGCATGGAGGAGGGAAAAAAGTCTGAAGACGTCAAAACTCCAGTACCTTATGAAGGCCACAGGTCCTCTTCGGACCCTGATGAATCCATCGTCGCTCCCTCAACACCTCTGCGTGCTTTGTGTGCAGTATATATCCCTGTGCTGGAATATTACACCACCATGTTTGCTGTGCGGTTATTTGAATATTAATTAAGGAATATGTACAATATAAGCACAATATAACGACCTTAAAACTTAATTTTGAAACAGTGTCTCTCTTCAACACGGGGCCTCAGGTGATAAAGCAAGAGCCATGATCTTGTAAGGCCAATTGATTGTGCTTTAGTTGTTTTTGTACAATTAAGCAAATTAGCAAAAATCAATTACCACACAGCGAACCTGGGGCTTCTGAGGGCCCTTTGGAAGTCTGGAGCTTCAGGGAAGTTGTCCTGATCACACGGGTACAAGGAGGCTAAATAGTTGTTTTCTGAACTGCTGGTGCAAACAATGCAAGAATTCTGTAATGTATCAAGTCTGAAAAACACGACAACATATGCCGAGCTAACGAAAAGGGCTTTAACAAAGAGGAGAGGTCACAAGCAGACCTTCACCAACATCAACGCTATAAACAATCACCTCAGAGATGAGACCACCCAGTTAAATCAACACCTCTGTCTCACAAAAACAACACTTTGAGCTTTACCAGCTGTACTTTAAGGTATTTAAGTATTGTACTCTACTCAAGCTTTCCTTTAATAAAGTTTTCCTTTGTCGTAGCGAATGACATCATGGGCAGCGGAAGCTGTTGCTGGTGAAGGAGGCGTTCGGGGTCTCAGGAAGGAACATGGAGGCCTCAGACTTCCCAGCACCACAGTTTGCCATGGGGGGGAAAAGGAGAAAACGTCTCCTCACTGCCAGAATCTATTTCAGACAATACTCTTAGGAGAAGTTGAGAAGCAATTACCCATAATGACTTTGTCCTGCTTGTCAGCCCCCCTCCTCTACTACTACTGCCTTGACTGATGTTGTTTTAATGTGTGTTACAAAATACTGCATGGACACAGATGTAGTGTGCACGCGTGAAGTGTTTGTTCAGGGTCACATTGAGAAATATTTTTGTTAGAACTCTTTATCAATATTTGCAGACTGGGACGGATCCTTGAACAGCTGAAGTCCGAGAAGATAAACAAGTTTCTGCTACTTATTTACACATGTAGTTGCACAACAAGACGCAAACACATTGAAACCTACCATCTGTGTTCAGGTACTGGTTAGAGTATGGAAGAGACAATCAAAGAGGATCCATATTCAGCTTGGAAACCTCTCAGAATGAAGGTAAACCCAGCTACACTTTGTTTTTTTTTCTTTTCACACACAGACTTTAGTTCATAAGCCTGATGCAGATACATATACTGTATTATACGGTCTAAGAAGCAGTCCTTTGTGCACTGCCAGGATGAGCTGATATCTGTGACCCTGGGAAACACAGTGCCACACAGCAGATAAGTGAGAGTGAAACAGACTCAAAGTTTTAACTGTTCAACCCGAGCAAACATTGACTGAACGATGCAAACAGCAGCCTTTATGACCATACATGCTTCCAGCAGAGATAAACTGCTTTCTACTGAGCGGAAACTGGAACGAATCCAGTTCAGCACCACCATCTTGGAGCAAGGCCAAGAAATGCAATTAGTTGACAAAGAGATGAGACCAAGGACATTTTTTCTCTCGTCTCAGAAATATTGTGTGTGATAGTTAAATAAAACCTGTAGTCAATTGGATTCAGAAAAGCTGTGCTTTTAATGCAGTGCTGTGGTTAATCAGCCTGATTTCAGTCTAGAAATGAGGAAAAACTAACTTCAGATGAGTTTGTCCTCCACTTCATCCCTGTGTCTAACTTCTTTAAGAGGTCGAACTTCAACCAAAACACCCACACAGACCTGAATGATGACCTGCAGGCTAAACAGCCTCTTACCTCAGTGACAAAGTTGCTCTGGAGCCCCGCTACACGGGCGTACTCCCACCCTTTGGTGCAGGACACCCTCTCCCTGGGCACGTTTTCGGAGAAGTCCGAGGTGTTGGGTGGGTACTTAAACAGCTCGCAGTGGCTGAGGCCGATGCCGTTCACCCAGGGCACGGTGAGGTTGAGGTATCCCTGTCTGGTGAAGTTGCTGAGGAGGAAAGCGGACGGCAGGAGCTGCGGGTCGGGTTTGCAGTGGTACGAGTCCGGAATCAGGGTGAAAAACACGTCGCTGAATAGATTCAGCATGACCGTGAAGTTGGGGAACCAGCTGAACACGACCACGATTCGGTTGTAGCGTCCGTAGCCGCCGGTGTGAGGGAAAATCTTCGTCTCATAATCCATTTGAAGACGAGTGTTTGCGGTGGCAGACTGTCCTGTGGCCATTGCGCAGTGAGTGCGCTCACTTCACAGCCGAGCGACACAGCAGCAGGTAAAGCGCGCGGGGAGGAGGAGGAGGAGGAGGAGGAGGATCTGTGTCACCACGGGGTTCAGGGATCGACCTATGACACACCTGCTTGGCTACTTCAGTGACTCACTTCTGGGTCGCATCAGAGTCACCCGAAACAACACAGTGAGCAGGCAGGGCTCGGTGAGAGACAACTAAAGTTACCAGACATCCGTCACCAATCATCATATTTCTGGATCTGTGCGTCCACGTGACTCGGTAGGTGATTTAATAGATGGAGTTAATATCTTGACAGCGTGTGGCTCCATAGTGAAATGATACAGCTTCATTTTTAAAAACCACAAATTCACTTTTCATTGATAAAAAATATGAACTTTTGATATCAGATATGAGCAAACTTTAGCTGCCTATAATTCAAGTCTAAAATCCCAGATGTTGTTAAACAGATTTATTATTGCACTTCCATGAAAGTTGGGGGACTGTTGACAGACAGAATAAAACAAATAAATGGTCAAAACCAAAGCAGCAGAGGCTGAGATATCCTGACTTTTATTTAGTCCCCAGGATGGGTCAAGCTCCAAAGAAGCTGGATCCTACATTTCCCATAATGCAATTCAATAACATCTCCCTGCCCCCCTAAATGGCCACTACTTTCAAACCCCACACCTCCAGTTTAAAATGACTTTCCGTTCCAATTTTTACATCTCAAGTCCAAACATGAGAGTAGTGCTCCTCCATACGAGTAAACTGAGCTTCATGGGTAACATCGGTGGAGTGCACCTTTAAATATTTTCCTACTCTATTTTAAAAATTATTTACATGACCAAAAATTCTGTTTTTGACATCAAGGACATTTACATTTTTGATATAAATGATATTCCTGCTGTTAGGAACGATTATTTTCTGATATTAGTGTGATATTAAAGGAAAAAGTCAATTGTTTTTGTTTTATTTCTTTAAGTCCTTATGAAAGATACTCAGCTCCTCTGAAATGCAGTGATGTAGAGGTGAATAAAACTGGGTGATACCAATACTATTTATCATTGATCACCATAAGGTTAACAACCACACACATGTGAAAACTCTAAAAAAATCTGAATTATTCTCAGAATGATCCATCATCTGTTTTTAGCTTATTCTTTTTCTTAAATCGTGTTTTATTGTTGTGTATTTCATTATACTTCATTATATTTTGTACTTTTATTTGCCTCACTCTGACATCTGTGGTCCTGAAGTGTTTTGATTTTGATGTAAAGCGCTTGGTTTCTCCTCAGTTTGACACTGCCCTCAGTAATGTCTAGATCTTGGAGGTTTATTCAGCCTGAAATGAAGCTTTGCTTTGGTCGGGGTTTAGTCCTAAGTGTTACTTGACACTGTCTGTGGTGGGATCAGTGGATCAGTTGGGATTGGTGGACTGTGTTTGCTATTTGTAGTTCAGCAGGTTGACTTGCATTTGTTCCGTCTGGCTTTGACAGGAAACATTAAAACTCATATTACCCTGAAATCAACACTCACATTTCTAACAGTAAAAGAAACAAGTCACAAGGAGCTGCTGTGAGAAGTGACAGCATGTCCAGGTGACGACTCATAATACAAACTGGTTTTTCTGCCTTGTGACAGTGCAGTTTATTGTGTTAATGGCAGTGAAAGCCATGATAGGTTTGGTAAAATTATGTAATCTGTTAGGAGGCAAAGATAAATGTTTGATAAATGAGATAAACCGTCTCTTTACTTTTGTCCTTATGACACGAGAGATAATTATGATATAAACAGAAATCAGATTTTGGCCAGAGACATTCAGGTTGAGTGACTGAACTCTTCCAGGCTAAAAGATTACCACAAGTACCAGATCTGGCAGCCATGTCAGGGAAGACATTTCAAACATTCAGACTGTGAAACATCTTCAAGATTTCCGACACTGCACACGGTTACCGCACCCAGCTATCAATAGAAACTCCTACACAAGACAACCATAATAATGTGGTTGGTGATCATATTGAGATAAATTGTTATTATTTAAATGTATATTCATTATTTAAAGGTTTATTTTCAAATGTAGCTTATATGTTCTTGTGAGTGGATATATTTTGGGTGCATCAGAAATGATCAGTGGCAACTTTATGATGCATCATGACACAGACAATGTAAAAACAAAATCAAGAACTGGAGGACGGCTGGTAATATTTCAAAATTTTATTAACGAACATAATCTCTGAGGAACAACAGCAGTTCTCGCGCTCTCTGTACATGCAACTGTAGAAAATAACAATTTAGAATTTTTACTTTTCAGTTTTAGTCTTTTTTTCCCCATCCATCCTCATTTTCAGTTTCTCGCGTTTTTATTTTTTTATGTCTTTTTTTTGCTTTATTTTTTTGCAGGAAATCAACAACAGCTAGAGGTGAAAGTACTGGATTTCTGTTACAGCACTGACAATAGCATCAACGACCCCTCATATACCCCCCCCTCCCCCCTCTTAGCTGCTCCAACAATATGTACACAAATAAACTACATTGTACAAATAAAAAAATGTTACATTGTTACATCATAATCACCTGCAGCAAGCGCACGCAGCTCGTTGCTGTTAGAACCCCACATTCTACGCAATTTTTCAGACTAGTACAAAGAGGAGGGTGCAAAACGTCCTGGGAGGTTTTATTTACAGAGCTATGTACAGTATGTCTCTTTCACGCATTACAAGGAGGAAAATTTACACAGCGGAGACCAACTTCAACTCAAAACATACCACAGGTGTCAGAAAAAACAAAAAGATAATAAATAGGTTATTTCTCACCATTTAAAGAGTAGTTCTCCATGCTTTGTATTAGTCATTTTCCACTCTAAAAAAGGAACAAAGAAATAGCTACAGTCTGGGTTTTAATTAAAAAAAAAATCAACAAAACAAAACAAACGAAAACTAGAAAAAAAGGCTTGAAATCGTGATTCTATAGAATGAAAAAATAGCAATTATGTATATTTATGTCCAGTAAGAAAAAAAACAACAAATAACAAATCTAAAATAAACATTATGAGTGAATGTGAGGAGAGTAGAGGTAATATGTTGCTGACTGAGGTGGTGTCAGGCTAGCATCTGTATCACCACGGCCAAGTGCTCTACTGTGCATCTGAGGACTGATGTGTGTTTGTGTCTGTATTCAATTTATCCAGAAATCACTCTTTTGTTAGTTGAATATTCACACTGGAGAATCAACGCGGATGGATGTGTTTAGTCTATTGCTCTGTGCAGCGGTGTACCGCAGACTGGGGGAGAAATCGCCTGTCAGTTGTGTCAGCCATCACCATTTCAAGCCTTTGTGGTTCAAATTGATTACAGAAGTGAAAACAAAGGCAGGGCTTAAACCGTTAAAAAAGATGACACATGAAACGGAAACACACTTGATGTCTTGTAAACAATAGTGAGAGGGTGTGGTCGGTCAGGGCATAGTAACGGTATACATTCTGCTCGATAAGCAACGTGATTGACATGCCACTGGTGTTTATGCTTTATACAGGAACAAAAAACCCCTAAGATCAACACAACAACATTCAAAACTACATACACTGAGCTAAAAAAACACACACATGGATTCTGTGAACAAAAGACACCTTTAACCATCTTCCCTAAAACGGTGCAAGGTATACCAACCAGGATGTGTGTATCTCTCAAAAATATTCAAGACTATACATCTAGCCACCTTGTCTGCACAGTGTAATAGCAACAACCATTGCACTTGACTAGACATACCATACACAGCTATGCTGACTGACAGTGTGTAAATAACTTAAGAGTTTCAGGTAATATTGCCATCAGGATACATGAGCAGCTCTCACACACAGACAGGCAGCCTATGTTGTAGGTCGGGAAAGCTTTTCAAAACCAAGACCCACTAAAAATAGAGAATCAATACAAGTCATCACAAATCAACATTTCAATGGGACGATTAAAAAACCCAGATCTATTCAGCATTAAGCTATTTCTTTCCCCTCCACTGTTCGCGTTAATGTCTGTCCACTTTTTTTTGGTTCATTCAGAGAAGATTTTAGTCTCATAACTGTCTGCTTGGGCCTGACACAAGAACACGGTTATGGCAAATGCCACTGCACAACAGAGTAATATGAGGAAGTAACCTAACATTTAAAATCCCTGACAACACCAGCCAAACCCCTTGTAGATTAAACATTGATAAAAAGGCCGATTATAATTTAACTGACCACCAAACTGATCTAGGTATTCTACTGGAATCCTGTAAGGGAATCAAACTCCCTATAGGCTGTAATAAAATTTCAATATATTTAAAAACACCCATTCAAGTGAAAGGCCACAGGTCTCATGTGAAGCCAAATAAGGTTCTGGAGTTTTCTGACACACTGGCACCATCCAGTGAGTAAAGTTGGAACAGCACCTAGAAAATAAGCTGCTCTCCAACATTAGACGAGGGGCAGACAGACTGACAAAACAACGTTAAAAGTCAGTATGGAATGAAACCTTTCAGTGGCTGTTACAGCTCTTCAGTCTATTTCCTGTGAAAAGCAGACAAACTAGGAGAACAGAGCATGTGCTGAAAGACCCGTGTCCGGTTGGTTTTAGACAATGATGTTTTGTGATGATTAGAAATGATTTCAGTCCAATTTTTGTAAATTAAAAACACGGAAAATTAATTTGAAACCATTCTACATTAACATGATGGTTTTGCTCGTGAATGACATCTCTCTAACTTTCATCCCACCCATATATATCTATGTGACTTTGCCCAACAATGAGTACATTTTTTTTTCACTGAAAAAGGCATTTTCTTGGTTCGAATTTTTTCAGATATAATTGTGTAGTAAAGCAATGAATAATAATCCTCTGTCTATTCTTTAAATAAATCCTCAACAACTATTCTGCTACATCTGAGGGACTATATGGTGGTTGGCCTGTGGGAGGCCGGTTTAATCCAGAAGAGTTCTCTGTCAGCTATTTGTGAGTTGTGGTGATCCACGTCCAGGCGAGTTGCCTTACTTAAACCCTGGACTGAATCTAGAGATGGGATCACACAACTGTGCACTGGAGTCTTTCAAATACTGACAGAATCGTGTACACATTTTGGCCCATGGATATGAGGGGGGGGAAAGTGCTGCCCAAAAGTGAACTGTACATAAAAAGATACTTTTTATTTCTTTTATGTTTTTTCTTTACACGTAACTGAGTGATATTACAGTACATAGGTTATTTACAACTGTGCAGTAATGTGTGGCAAAATAAATTATCTAGAAGGCAGCAAGAATACATTGGTTAACGAATATAAAAACTGTACATAATTTACGGAATACAACTTTTTTTCATTTTTCTTTTGTTTTTTTCCATTAAACTAATATTGGCTCTGTAGTGTTTCAAGTCACTTCCTCAGAAACAATGAAATGCCCAAGTAAAGAAATAGACAAAAACAATATTTCTCTCCTCCTGCCAAACCACAATTTCTCAATAGTCTCTTTGAATCTCAACATTCGTTATGTTTGTTTCTTCTTGTTGTCCTGTGGTGTTTTTGCAGTCCATGGCGGTCTGATGTGTTCGTGTTGGAGCAAGCAGGGTGGCTGAGGAACACTCCGGTCTGTCCTCAGAGATCCATGCCCGTCCTCTTCTGTTTCGCCCGGCTGAGAGGCTGCAGGGTCAGTCTCTTCCTCTCAGACACTGGGCCCTGACGTGCACACACATCGCTAACCCTCTGCTGTATTCCAACCTGCTGCAGGCTCTGTTGCACTACTGTTTAGTGAAGCCTGGTGCAGTGTGAACAGAGAGGGCGTCCTCTGGGTATACGGTCTTATAGCCCCAAAACCATCAGCAGCTGGTTGTAGCTTACTGGTCTGTCCATCCCAGCTGTCTTGCTGCAGATACACATTGAAGATCCACACGATGCACCACGGCTCTGTTGACTTCCTCCGGGTCAGCGCTGGACTCTGTCTAGTTCTCCTGGCTCACCAGGAGCCCTGGGTCAACAGGGGAGGCTTCTCCTCAGTCGTCCCTCAGGACAGGCACCACGCTGTTGGGAGAGCTCTTCTCTGATACCTCCTCCCATTGGTGGTAGGTCTACTGAAGCAGGGACCAAAAACGAACTCAGAAAATATATCTCTGTCCCCCGTCTCATCGTAACTGAGCACTGAGGAGTTGTGTCCCGATGTCAGAGCCTCAAAGCAAAAACTGTTTCTGCTTCTCACACTCTGATCAAACAAAAGCGTAAAAACTTTGAGGATGAAAGTGCAAGTTGTGTATTTTCTTTTTCCCCAGTAAAAACATGTTTCCTTCTTCACGGAAGGGAATCGAGAGCAAGTTTTTCATCTTTACTCTTTTTCTATAGAATATAATTTTTTCCTGTCTAAAGTCCTCTTTCAAACTTGCTAGCCCTTTCCTTTCGTTCTGTTCAACGAAGTCTCTTTGAGAAGAAGTGATTCAGACGAAGTTTGCTCTCTATCTGTGAGCACAGGTGTGTCATGCAGGCAGCAGGACAAAGTCGTCGTTGACGTCGACCATTGGCACGTAGAAGGACGGCACTTCGTTGACACAGAGGGACTTGTGCCCTGCTGGGTCCAGCTCCTGGACCTTCAACTGCCACTCCATCCTTTGCACTGCATTGAGGGCTGCTGCCTCGTGCTGTTGCCGCATCAACAAACATGTCTGTGGGAAGAGAAGCCAATCATAAATCTACTTTGTATACACACAGGATTATGGTTTCAATGCCTTTAACTGAAGACATGAAAGCACGTGCAGAGTGCCGATATTTACCTTCATGCGGTCATATTTGTCATCCACATCCTGGATCCAGGAAATGAACTGACGAGCGTTGAAGCGATCTCTCACAGATTTGTTCTCATCACCCTGACAAAAATACACCAAGTGGCAATTCAGTAATGGATTAAGTAATGATATCCTGTCTCTAATAAAATCAGTTATAAATGACTTAACACTTAAGTGTATATTTATATGTTTCCTACCTGGCTCTCTGATGGCATATTGTATACTTCAGAGTCCAACAGCATGGTGCAGGCGCTGAATGGCACAGCCTGATTGGCTATTGTCCTGGCTGCTCTGCAGTGGACCCTTAAAACTTCCTGCTCACATGAAACAATCAGCTTCTCCTGTGAACAGTAACCAAAAGAAAAGAGAGAGAAAGAAAATTGATATTAGATATAAAGTCGGACATCAGGCTGACCAACGGGCTGGTTGGTGAGGTTAATAGAAATGGGTCTTGATCAACAACGCTGCTGCCTATGTTTCACAGAAATGGTCGTCACTTAATTAGCGAGAGAGATGAAATAGATTTGTGTCTGCAATTCGCTCTGGCTCAACCTAGGAGTAGGGGGTATGCAGATTTCACTTGCATTTCTATTAAAAACAGGCTTTGATCTTTCATCAAAGAAGTGCTCATAGCGTTTGGTGCACGTGCGTAGCTGTATGTATGAAAGCAGGGACAGGGAGTGAGCAATGAGTGAATTAAGGATAGAGAGAGAATATTCCTTACCCGCTCTATGCTGTGCTGCAACCTGAGCTTCCCTCTCACTGCCTCCTGTTGTCTGAAGAGCTCCTTCAGAGGTTCTGACAGCGATGGAGGTGGGGCAATCTGATGAGCAAACATATCACGGAGTATTACATACCTTCTGAAAGGACAGGCAGTATAAAAACAAGCTTTGTTTATATTTCTGCAGTAAGATACATTATTTACGTCTAGAAAAAAAAAACTATTGCCATGCACGAATGTGTGTCTTTTGAATTGCTTTACTGCTGTCAAAAATTTTAAATGTTACCAGAATCAGACTTTTATTCCAACCTACTCACTAATTTGGCTGTATCATTAGGGAAAAAGGTAAAGAGCCAAAACTTACAACAGGTATGTGAAGCTTGCTGAGAGGCTTGCCATCCAGCAGGTAGGAGCCGGTGTACGTCACATATTCAGCGTAACACTGTGGGGCCTGTGGGGTGATGTAGCACAGAATCTTCCTCTTTTCCTCAATCTTCTTCCTGATCTGCAGGTACTCAAAGTAAGGGTTGGAACGGTCACTGTGGTAGGGCTCAATATCATCCAGTTTGATGGCATTGACTACTACAGCCAAAGTCTGTTGAATCATTTCCCTGGTCTGCTGCATGGCTGTGTTTACCAGCTGGACCTGGACCTGCTGCCCAGCAGAACGTGGAAATTTCCTCTTCCGTGGGTGCTGGGTCTGAGATTCCTCTTCGTCCAAGGGCAGAGGGCGACCTTTTGTTGTTTTACTGAGAACCACTGGCGCAGAAGTTGTCACAGAAGTGGGTGCAGACACTGCTGGGGTTGAATTAGATGCAGTAGAGGACACACAAAGCACAGATTCTTTGTCTTTCTTCAGAGTGGAGAGGGAAGAGACTGAGGTGGGTGTCGGGGTTCTGGTAGGAATTGGATTAATGCTCACTGCTGGACTGGTCGATACAGGGGTGGCAGTGGCAGACGAGGTTATTATGCTGGAGGTAGGAGGGACAGCAGCAACAGAGGGATTGTTCTTGGCGCGATTGCGGGTCATCCTTTGAGGGATTTCATCCACCTTCTTGGGGATATCTACAGTGGTGGATACAGTGGTCAGGGTTACCGGTGTTAGCTTGGATGTGGTCTCCTGAGTGTCTGGTAGTTCCACTGCGCTGGAGAGGGTGACTGTCACTGGGAGCTGAGGAAGAGGACTGCAAGAAATGGGTTCTGCTACGGGCTCAGGAATCTCCTCCTGTCTCACCTCTGACTTGACAGCAGACACTGAATCCATTGGTAACTGCAATGGCTCAGTGAGGGAGTGGATCTGTATGTGATGTTGCTGACTGGCATCTGATTTCACAGATGAATACAACATATTGGGATCCGACTCATCAGGTTCTCCACAAGGTCCTTTTCTTTCCAGCATGCTCCCCTGTTGTTGTGTAAGAGACAAAGAGCTGTTGACTGGCACACTCTGAGGCTCAGGGTCCAGCTCTTGCTGAAAGTTGGTATGTGGTGATGGTACAACTAAGTCTTGTCCGGTAGGCTCCCCTAAACCTAGGTCTCCACTGGGGCATGAAGTCTTATCCAGACTTGGCAAGTCTACCTCCATTATGTCGGGGTCATCTCTTTCTGTAATGGTATGTCTAATGTGGGTTGTCACAGTCTTACTGTGGTCAGCTAGTTCTGGGTCTCGAGACTCAGCTTCTTCTGACTTGTCTGGTAGTGGTAGGTCTGGCAAGGAGAACGGTCCCAGGTCATCCAGTTCATCTGCATCAGCCGAGAATGGGTCTGCCCAGGGCACCACAGGCTCAGGGCCCACAGCTGGAGCCATGTGGCCATCAGTGGTAGCACTGAAGCTATGCGTGGTCTGTCTGCTGTCTGGTTCTACACATGTTGATTCAGTGTCCATCTGGTGACTATCCTCTATGCTGGGCTTATTACAGTCCTGGAAGAAAGACTCCAGCCTATTGGAGGATGATGAGGTGTTTAAATAGTTGGGTTCCCCATCAATAGCTGCGTCAGGCCTCTCTGGAGAGGGGATGTCAGCCACAGCCTCCTTCTGCTCATCAAAGTCCTCTGGGTCCTCTTTGTGCCACCTATTCCAGTTAGCATAAGGGGGAGTGACAGAGGGGTGTCCAGACAAGTGCTGCATGTCACTGTCTGAATGGGAGTAGGGACTGGTTATTTTGGAGACGGCAGCTTCTATCTCCCCATACGTCCTGTGGGGAGATTTGAGGTCCATATCGGGGTTCCAACCCATGCTGTGATCAAAACAGTTCTCTCCATGGTTGGGTGCAGAGTGTGTGGGGGAGAGCTGGTGGACCTCTGGATCCTGCCGTTCTGGAGACTCTGCGGGCCAGCTCTTCCTCAGAGGGTCCTCAACTAGAGGGGAGAAGGAACATGGTTCCCTTGTTTGCTCCGGCTCCTCCACTGCACAGTGGTCTCCATCAGCTCTCTCATCCATGTCACCCATATCACCCATATCACCTTCTTCCTCATCGTCATCCTCTTCTTCATCCTCCTCTTCCTGCTCCTGTTCTTCTGTAACAGAGGGAAGATCTGAGAGGACCAGGTTAGGCTCACTGTGGTGAGGCTCAGAGATGTCATCGATGTCCAGGGGTGGCAAAGCAGCAGGAGCTGGGGTTGGTGGTGCAGCGATGTCGAAGCAGGGCTCCTGGGGGTCTGGCCTGTGAACTGGTGTAGAGGGTTTGGGCAAGAAACTGTTGTATACGTTCTCAGGAAGGTGTTCATTACCCTCGGTGCCAGCAAGAGTTGGTGCTGCCACATCTGGTGTTGGAAGGGCTGGCTCCCGCCGAGGGGACAGCATTCTTATTGGTGAGAAATAAGGAGATGACAGGCACTCCAGCCTATCCACAGCTGCTGATTTGTCCTCTAGAGTTTGGGTGGATGATGACGGATCAAATTCAGCCACTGGATCACTTTGCTGTCGAAGGAACTTGTCAGCCTCAGCCTTGAACTCATCCTCCAGAGGCCTTCGGACGTCAGAGGATGCAGAACGGCTGACAAGCGGCAGCTGGAGGTTCTTCGCAGGAGTAGGGCAGGTGCCCTCCTGGAAACTCTGGGAGTTAGAGTACCTGCTGGGTAGAAAGAAAGACCAAGAGATTAGAAAATATGTCACATTCAACAGAGTACAAAACACTTCAAATGATCAAAACAATACCCTGCAGTATATTTGCACGTTTAAATACCTTTCAAAGAAGGATGGGGAGCAGGCATTCATTGACATAGTCATAGCTGATGAGTTCTGGCAGTCCAGCCCGTCCAACATAATGTCAGGATAATCCTCTGCACTACAAGATGGGGTACGTGGAGTCTGCATTACTTCCTCAAAGCTGGGACAGGAGATGACAGATGTTGGTGTGGGGACACCAGTTGGCCTGTTTTGATCTGGCCTGGGAGAAGCTGGGAGGTTCTCCTTCATTTGGTGGCCAGCCAGCCAGTCCTTTGAGTTTTGACTGTCAGTAGGCTGGAACTTTCTGCCAGGGGACATCATTTGGGCTGGGAGACCCACATCCTTCAGTTTCTTCTCTTTAAGACCAGACTCCAAACTGTTGGATTTCTTAGATGATAGCTCACTGCGATTCTTCCGTACTTCCTCTGTGGACTTGGTTTTGTCCTTGAGTTTAGGGTCCCCTGATTTGGGTCTCAGCTTCTCCATCTGCTTCATCCTTTCTTTATGTCTCTTGTGGCGCTCTTCAATCTCCTGGTCTTTTAGACTCAACATCTGACCAAAACTTGTCATTTGATAATCACCATCCACCAATAGTTTTTCACGTGGACGATTATCTTTCCGCACTGTGTCTTTGGACTGACTGAGCTTTTCATTTTCATCCTTAGCCTTAGATTTACTGTGGTCCATTCTGGTGTCTTTGTCCAATGTATCCCGATTTCTGTCTTTTTTCATATCAAATTTAGGACTTTCTTCTTTTGACCTGTCTTTCAAAACGGTGACCTGTGGGCTATCTTTCAACCCTGACTTAACATCCTCTTTGGAGTGTTTAAATGACCCAAAGCCATCAATGTACTTATTCTTTTCCTCCTTCATTTTTTCCTTATGTTTCTCCTTTTTCTTTTTGTCCTTCATCCTGTCACTGATGACACCAGTTGTTTTGTCTTTGTCTTTTTTGGACATCTCTTTTTCAAATTCCAATGTTTTGTCAAAGTCGTCTTCACCGTCTCCCTTACCTCCATATGGGAACGTATAAGGGTCTGCCTCCAGAGGCATGGGCTCCTTCTCAAAAGGTAGGCTCTCTCTGCGGCTGTAAGACTCTCTGATCTCCTCAGTCTTGTCGCGTTTGTCTCCTTTGTCCTTCTTGACCTTTTCTTTCTCCTTGTCATGGCTTTTCTTGGATGAAGATGAGGAGGAATGTCGATGCCTCTCTTTCTCTCTGAACTTGTCCTGGGGTGTAGATATGGACAGGGGGTCTCTCCTGTCCTCAGACACATCAGTCAAGCTGATGGAGTCATAGTAAGTAGTGAGGACTGGCTCATGACCTCGGTCAGTGAAACTATCTGAAGAGATTTCACTGTTCTTGTCATTGGAGTCATCTTTGTAGTCATTCATAGCTTCCTCCTCCAATTTTTCTAAGAGGGACTTTTCATTCTCACCACTGCCTTTTGATGGTTTCCTTTCCTTAGAATGGTCCAGCTTGTCTTTATATTTGCTCTTTGTCTTTTCCTCACTGGTGTCCCTTTTGTCCAACAGCTTCTGCTTATTTTTCTTCTCTTGGTTTGAGTCCACTGACATTCTGTCTTTTCTTTCCTTATGTTTCGCGTCAACAGAATCTTTCTTGTCTTTGTTGTGTTTCTCTAGGGAGCCTTTCCTCTCTTTACCTGTGTCAAATGTGGCCTTTTCTTTCTTCTTTTCTTTGTGTTCTTTATCTTTTGCCTTTTCTGTGTTATGTTTAGCCTCTGCAGAAGATTTCCTCATTTTTTCTGAAGGGAAGTGATCCAGCTCATCCTGATCAGGTGTTGAGTCTTTTCTGATGGAGTCAGACACAAGTGCAACACCACCATTGTAGCTGTCCTCATCATCATCACTTTCATCAGTGAATATGTCAGCAATCTTGAACCACGTTTTCTCCCGGATTTTCTCAGTTTTTCTTTCCTCTTTCTTTACCTCCAAGAAATCCTTCTCCCTATCAGCATGTTTGTCTTGAGAGGCCTTTTCTTTCTTGTCCTTGGTCTGTTCTGAAGACATCTTTCGATCTTTGTCTTTGCCATGAGACTCTTTGTGTTTGTCTTTGACTCCCTCCTTCTTGTCTTTGGCGCCCCGGTCTGCATCCTTTTCCTTGACAGTTTTTTCTGCAGAGCTTTTCTCACTCTTATCCTTCTCCTGATCAACTCCTCTGTCTTTTGTTTTCTCTTTGTGCTTGTCAGCTTTTGTCTTTTCTCGCTTTTCCATTCCCTCGCCCTTCTTTTCTTTCTCCTTTCCAGAGTGGTTTCTTTCTCTGATATCACACGATTTACCGACAGCATCAATGTCTTTGAAGAAGGTATCATTGCCATATTCATCTCTTATAGATTCCGGCTTGATTTTTATATCCTTTCTGTCCTTCATGAACTCATACGAGTCTTTACGGTCTCGACTGTTGTCCAGAGAATCTTTGTCTTTTTTGTCTTTGACTGCATCTGTGGACTCCTTCCGCTTCTTTTCTTTTTCAGCGGAGTGACTGGAGTTTAATTTTTGTTTTTCTGACCAATCTTTTTTCTTTTCATTATTCTTTTCTGAAGAGTCTTTGTCTTTCTTCTTAGAAGTGGCTTCTTTCTCTGATCTTTTCTCATTGTGATCTGATTTCTTGTCCTTGACTTTGTTTTCTTTCCTCCTCGTCTCTTCCTTAACAGTCTCAACAATCAGTTTAACAGCGTTGTTGGCTTTGTATTCCTTGTACTCTTTCACAGGAGCGTCCCAGCTGTCATCTCCATAGAGAGAGGAGTCAGAGGACATCTCGGAGCCCCATCTGTCATGATGGTCATCTGAGGCACTGAGCTTTGTGTCCTCCAGGTTGAGGAAGCGGTTGTTAACGTCATAGCCTTCATACTCAGACTCTTCCTTCTGTGCTTTGTCTTTTTTACATTTCTCCTTCTCCTCCTTGGTGTTTTTCTCCTTGTCCACCTTTAGATGCTTTTCCTCTTTCTGCTCACTTTTCCTATCTGCCTTTGAGGAGGACTTCTCCTTGGACTTTTTCTTTTTCTCCTCTTTGTGAGCCTTTTGTTTATCCTCCTTGGGCTTCTCCTTCTCCTTGACATTTCTATCCTTGTCAGATTTTATAGGCTTCTCCCTCTCCTCCTTACTCGTCTTGTCCTTGGTTGAGTCCTTTGTTTTCTTATTTTTCTCCTCTTTTGCGGTTCTATGCAGGTCTTTTCCAGATGACCAATCCTTATCCTCTGATTTGCTTTTCGAAAGCCTGTCCTCCTTTTTTGAATGGTCTTTTTCATGTTTGGATAACTTGACCTTGCTCTCACCTGGCGATTCTGACTCAACAATTAGGGACTTCTGCCTTGAATCATCAAAATCAAAAGAATAGCTCTTGACAAATTTCTCATTCATGTCTTGATTTAGCACTAGACTAGGAGCTTTGTCCTTTTCCTTATTTTTGTGCTTGTGCTTTACTTTATGCTTTTTCAGCACTTTGCCATCTATATCGGTTTTGGAGACCGCACTCTCCGCAGCGGAGTTTTTGTAGAGCTCAGAATTTTTCTTGTCTACCGTGTTACTGTGCACATTGTTATTCTTCTTTTTGTTCTCCTGCGCTTTCCTCTTAACTTGTTTTATTGACTCTACACTGGAATCAGCAGAGGAGCAGTCAGACTCACTGGATAGTCTTGTTCTGACTGAATCTGAGAGAGAACTGACGTCTGACCATGTAGGAGATGACACAGTCTTCCAGCCATCTGTCCTCCACTGCTTTGGATGCTGTTCTGCTAATGACGGTGCTTGTTTCTGAGAGTTCAAATTTCCATGGGAGGAGGAGGATGCATTAAAGCCAGGGGATTCTTTCAGGCTCGTTGCAGAGGAGTCCTTTATACTATTTGAGCCCTTATCATCCTCACTCTCCATATCTCCACAATCAGAGTCAGATGTACAGAATTTGTCATTGACTTTACCAAACCTGACTTCTTTACTGACATTGTTTTTACTCTCCTTCTTCCGCTTCTTTTTGACTTTATTCTTGTCTTTCTGTTGTTTAGAGCTCATGCTGCCAGAGTCTCTAGTCTTGGTATTTGTTTGCTGGGCTTGCCGTGGCGTAGGTGCTGGCGTGAAACACAACGTCCTATCATCCTCGTCCGAACTGTTACTGTCAGAGATGATCCGCCTGACAGTTTTCTTTGGTGTGAGCGAGTTGCTTTTGGAATAGGTTTTGACCTCCATCTTGGGTATGGAGATGAAGCTGTTGGCCTTGATCGGGTCCTTACGGAAGTCTTTTTTCAAGAGGTGTTTATCGTCCACAGGAGGGACACGTTCCTCCTCGTCATCCTCATCAAATTCGTATTCATCTTTGACGGGCGTGACAGCAGATTTAGGAAGGTCTGCAGTTTTCCCTTTCAACTTCAGGCCCTTCTCAAACTCTGAGTCTGTGTTATTGCCATCGACAGAGCTGGATGGGGCAAATGAGGGGGCATCTTCCTCCTCTGAAGATTCTGTGGAATGTAAAAATAGGCACAATCAATACACATTAATTTAACACTGCATCTACACTAACTATAACTTACATAACTTCTAAAAGTCATGTAATGAAGTGATTAAAAGATTTAATATTACATACCTGATGAACTTTCTTCACTTGAGGTGTAAGTGCCTTTCCCCAGCAATAGATTCAGCATAGTTGGAGAGTTAGCAACCTTCAATGGTGTTTCACCTCTCCTGTTGCTTTGACGTGGGTCCCCTCCATACCGTAAAAGTAACTTAACCACCTGAAACAAATAAAATAAAATATTTCAGTAATATAAATTGCAATTTAAGGTGATATTACCAAGTTATTATTATTATTATTATTATTATTATTATATTGACAATGCATTTTCTTCACCTTGAAATGTCCATTGTTGGATGCATCATGTAGAGGGGTGTCATCATCCAGACCCTTGGTGTTGACCTCTGCTCCGGCTGCCAGCAGCTGCTTGGCCACATCATAGTACCCCCTGTTGCACGCCTCATGCAATGCAGTCCAGCCTAAACATAGGAAGAATTACTGTGTGAGAGGTGTGTATATGAATGAATATACATTGCTACACGGACAGTCTATACAAAGAGCCTCTCACCTGCAAAGTCTTTTACATTCACATCAGCGCCCTCGCTGATGAGCTCCTTGATGCGGCGTACCTCTCCACGGATTGCTGCTCTGTGCAGCCGAGTCTCTCCTCTCTCATTCCGTTTATTCACTTTGTCTTTGGTTTTAGATGCAGAGTTTGGCGTTCCCTTCTGACCCAGACTGGACTGTGACTGATGCTTTGGTGTTGTGTCTGTAAGTAGGAGATGGACACTTCACTTTAAACATCCGAACAGTTTCATATGGCACATTTTTTAAGAATTAACTTTTATCATTGTTTTATTTTGTCTGCTACTACTGTGAATAACAGTTTGTCTGAATTGCTTACAGCCAGAAGGGGGCAATCTTACTCTAACAATCAACAGCACAGTGGTTGGACCTACTTCACTTGAGCTCATTTCATCACATTTACAAGATTAAACTCAAGCCTTAATCACATTTACATTATTGAGTTTGCACAGCTATTGTCCCAAATGATATTTGAAACGCACTCACTTAATCTATGTCCATGCCTTCAGGCATGCAACAAAGGACTTAATATATAAATAAAAGTGGCTATGCATTGGTCCTCAACAACCTTATTCTATCTCAAATGTCAACACTAAGAGAAGAGGTAATAAGTTGAAACAATAATGCTATTTTAGGTATCTAATACATTTACAGCCAAATGATTGTGTCTACCGAAAATAAATGTACCATTTGAGAGGATATATGGAGGAAGTAAATTTTATGAATAATCATCTAACAGCAGAAATGATATCAGATAACAAATAAACAAAAAATAGATGATTGCAGATCTCTTGCATTTGGAAGTCTGTTGTGATTTGGCTCAGATGCTGAGATTGCATTATTAGATTCAGACTAACGCAAGAGTTAGTTTCATTTCCTTCACAGTCCCATGCTGTATTTTAGAAAAATAATTCCACTACTGTAGATGAACGAATGTGACTTTTATGGCTGCTAAGACAAAACAACCACTTTCTGACTGACATCATAGGTTTACATAAACGAGAATTCATGTGGATTAGCTTGAATAACTATATTCAGCAACCAGTCCTGTCCAGACGCAGAGCATGACCGAGATGTGACAAAAAAAAGCCAGCAGGCAACGTGCTCAACCTCCAGAAAATAAACAAAAACAATCAACACCGTGCCTCATCCCCCTCAGACTCTCTCTTTAAGCCCACCTTCACTGCTCTCCCACACACACAAACACTGTCTACATATAAAGCTCCCTCCCACTCCTCTTCCCTAGTCCGCCACCCGTCCACAGAAGACGTGGGCTCCATGATAAGCACGCACCTGGACTGTTGACGGACTCCTCAGCTGTCATTTGCATGAGCAAGGCCACCTGCTGCCGCTCAGAGAGGGGGTACCCGGCCCGGATCCCTGGCATCCCCATTCCAAACGGCAAGCCCGCCTTCCGGGTGTTGGTGGGCTCCTTTTTAATGCGCTTCCGCTCTGGACCTGGTTTCTCTGTAACGAAAGTGAGAGGAGAGAAGCAAAGTTAATCTTATTGGATGGCCTAGACACACATGTATGTATGCTTTAACTACACATTAATTAATGCACACACAAACAAATCTAATTTACTGAACCTTGTGGAAGAGGAGTAATAGGTGTGTTATTAGTGTTATACCAATAAAGGACATTCAATATTATTGTGAAATTATTCAATGGGTAATCTTATTATCTATCTCTCTCTTATCACTACTAAAAAATAACTTAAATTATTATTATTAGTTATTATCTTTTGTGCGACATTATTCCATATCGTTTCCATAAAAACAGAAGAAAATGTTTATTTCTTAAATTTGTCATCGTAACTAAGAGCTTCACCTACATTTCCTATACCTACAATTTTTCACAGTTATGACAATTTTCAAAAGTACCATGAAGATATCAAAACAGTAGGAGTAATTTTAAATATTTATATATCCTTTAGTCAATAAATAATCAATAATAATAACAAAAGCACTTTACAAGTGGTGTCCTTACTGGTGTCGGACTGTTTACTTTGTCAGACCAAAAGACAATGAAGCAAAACGTATTCATTTTACGAAGATTTAACAAATAGGGTTCTCATTACTACACACACCGTGCCCTCTCTATTAGGATTACCACTGCAGAAAGTCAGCTAGTTGTAATACTTATCATCTAAATAGACCTCTGTAAAAAAAAAACAAAAAAACAACATACTTGCTCACACACTGTATATGTAGCCCAGTATGTGAGAGGTTTAGTGGTAGCAGGGGGTGACTTTTGTGTTATTACCCAGCTGCCCCTGAGGAAGGGAGGGGCCAACAAGAAGTGTGTTTATGTCTGTCTGTCTCCAAGCCAATCAGCCCAAATCGAGGAGAGGGGAAAGAGGGTGTGACTTGGCAGAACCACAGTTATTACGAAATAGTTGGTTTACATTTCAATTCAACATGGCCTTGCCAAGGTCACCACATGCCTGCCTGCCTGCCTGCCAGGGTTACTGGAGACACGGTGCTACTGGACAAAAGCAGCTGCTCCACAAAGACACACCCAGCAATTATTTTCAGTGGCAACATACCATCTGATGACCCTTACGGAGGGTAAAGCTACACATGACTGTAACACTTCATCACTGAGGGGGAACAACTCCCACAGCCTACAGCGAGAAAACACTAGCAACAATACAAACTCCTACCACAAAGAGAGAAATAGAAGCAGCAAATTTAAATGTGCATGTTCAGAGATACCAGCAGAGGAGTGGATGTGTCTGAGCCTGATATCTTTGGGACTTTTCTCAATCCAAGACTGGCTGCATTGCTCAAGGCCACAAATACACAAGTAAATAAGGCAAGAAGGAAGCATGGCGGCTCACGCTTCCGGTGGCTTAAGGCTTTCCAGGAAAAGATTTTTCCAGTCACAGAGCTGATGAACTTTCGCTAACATCTGTGAACACTTACAGTTAATGTGCCCCCACCCCTCTTTGATACACTCTCACGTTCTCCAAAGCATTTGCCATTTAGACACATTCCTTCTGCTAGGACTTAAACAGCGGGAACCACAGAAGCAGTCCAAACATGTTTTTTGAGCAGCAGAACAGAGAAAGTGCTACGCTAGCTTTTCCAGGCTAAGTTTACAAGACTGGGAACCAGGAAGGCAGTTATTACCCTGATACACCCATTCAGGGCACTGCTACTAAATGACATACAAGGCCAAAGTCTCTAATACAAGATTCATCACCAGTGGCAGCAACTGGCCTGCTCATCTCTCACATGGATCAGACTCCATGTAGCTCAAATCTAAATGCAGATGGAGCACTTGGAGCAAGCTATACCAGCTAGACAAAAATGACAAATTACTGACCCAGCAACTACTGCCTGTACAAAAGGATGTTGTGGGAAAATGAGACACCGCTGCATACAAAATGTGTTCCACATGTTTATAAAGGAAGGGATATGATTTTGCTTTCATAAGGTTTGTGTTTGGGTAATCACATTGACGATTTAAGGAAAGATACAGATCAAAATGGTGAAGACGACTCGATTAAACATGACCGTGTCCAATGCATGCCTACAATTATTCATCAGCACATGAATCAAAAATACACACATGTGGATTATCAAATTACACAAATGAACAAACCATTACACAACATAGTGTGCCTGCTCCCATAGAATGTATATCTATTGGATGTTTATTTAGGGAACACTGCTCAGGCTTTTATGTGTCTCAGTAAAATGATATTACTCAGTTTACAGACAGGGCTGAAACCATACTCTCTTTACTGCTTGAAACTTGAAAAGAAAGGAAAAAAAGGAAAGCAAGCTAGCTACGGATAGTCACCCATGAATAGGCTGCCTACCTGAGCCAGGGCAGGGGACCACATCAAACATAAATGTCAGGTTAGAATAGAGGAAGATTTTGATATGGCAGGCAGACAATGCTACAGTGTTAGCCAACGCCAAAACAAAGAGACTGTCTGGTTCAGTTAGTCAACAGACTTCACGACAAGAAGAACCACTCTAACCAGCCTGACCAGGTATGTTTGACCGTAGCGCGGTAGAGAGAAACAATGTTCTGTTTAGGGACTAATAAAAACTGCATAAACAGGAAGTTAAGGGAGAAGAGGCAGGAAGTGGCCTACAGGATGTTTTGTCAATGCTTTGTATTGAGCAAGAGAGACTCATAAATGCACAGTATGAACATAGTGGAGTGTAAGATGCTCTGTCTGTCCTCTCTGTCTAACTGGCACTTTTGCTACATATTGCTTTAATCAGTTATGCAGTGAGTGTACAGCTTCTGTCCGCTGGTTTTATTCAGAGTCAGTGTGAGTCTGGGGGACAGAAAGACAAATCTCTGTGTGTTATAACCTGCCAGGGGGAAGAGATGCGTAGGCTGAAGATATGTGCAAACCACTGTCTCCTTTTACAACACACTCTCCATGGCTCAGGTCACACCTTCCTTCAACGTTCACAAACTTGACCATCGCTACTGACCCAACGGCAAAGGCATTGCTGCAATTACAATTAATTTCCTAGAAGGTTGCAAAAACAGGACAAAGTGACTCAGTTTGAGCACATTATGGTAAGCTGCAAATCCAAAGACACAAAAAGAGCATCTGACTTAGATCACGCCAATGGCCAATAAGTTTTGGCCTTCTGTATATCCTAAATGGGCATTTTCTCACCCAAAAACAATTCTTTACAAAAATGCTTTCAAGAGTGGAAAGTATGATGCAGGCCTGCTCAGACATAGCAAGCTGCTGTGTGCCAGTAATGTTGAGAGGACAGCTTTCGCTCACCTCTTATGTGATTGCTCCTTCTGAATGCAAGTATAGCTGATCACGCAATTCTGCTGCTGTCACGTAACAGTTCTTATGTTTGCGCTGTCAGGCAATGTTGCATGCATAAAATAACTAATTAATTGTCTCAGGGCAGCACTGCAGAAATTATTTTTCACCTTGGGTAACAGGTAGGACTTATTAGCCACAATTAAATCACAAATTCCTCAGAGCCCAAAATAACCTCATCAAATTGTTTGTCCGACCACCAGTCCAAAACCCAAACTTGTACAATGTTTTATTATCTAAAACAGAGGAAAAACAGCACATCCTTATATTTAAGGACTAATAGATTAGCTGGCTCATTTCAGCACTATAAAATATGTCAACACAACAAAAAAATAGTTTGTTTGGCTGTAGTCAAACACAGTTTAAGTGATCAGAGACAGCATGAGGTGACAGAATGAGGTAATCGGGCTGTTTGTCTCACTCCTTATGAGATGAAGGCTGTATTTCACAATTTTGTTGTTTGCCAACTAAAAGAAGAGGAGGAGGAGGAGGAAGAAAAGATTGACTAGTTTTCCTATTGTTTTGGTGCTTCAGTGAGGATGGAGTTCTGCACAAAAGTGACCTGAAAACACTAGTTGTTTTCAAATGTAAACAGCATTTTCAGAATTATCCTTCTTAGTGTAGGCGTAGTCTTAATCTGACAAGATTGTTCTACCATCTATCCCTGAAGTCTGACTGCTGCTGCGGATAGTGGTGGTGAGGAGGAAAAGGGGAGAGAGGAGCGGAAGGAAGATGACCTCAGGAAGGAGGAATGCTGCTGTCTAGCGCTCCTCAGGAGGAGGTCAAGGGAGGCTTGGCAATTCTGCGAAGGGAGCGATGAGCATTGAAATTTTGAGGGCTTTGATTAACTTCAACTTGAATGATCTGCAGTGTGCTGTCCACAGGCGTACAGTGAGCACATATTCCTGTCCCTCCTCTAGCTCACTTACAGGCTCTTGCAATATTTGTGAACAGTAAGCAGACAACTTGCGTGTGCACGCTAATCACAGGCAGAGTTGATAGCAATGCATATAAACAAAATCAGCATTACTGCAAAGGCCTCATCTGCCATTAAAGAAATGGGCAACGCTGTGAAATACATTTAAAGTCAGCCCAAGCTAAGGCCAGAATGAATCTTTCAGATACATTTGGTATTCATGAAAGGACAATTTCCAATGCTAGATTTTACCACACCTTCAAAGAACAGAGACATTTCATAAGGAAACCAAAGAAAGCCAATGATGCATTGTAGAGAATCTGCCTGTGGTGTCTTAAAATAACGCATGCCAGTGCTTAAACCAATACAATCGCAATCCCTTTTGGGCTAATTGTTATTAGCATGCATGTTTTTCTAAGAGTTTACTTTGATGGAGCCATGGGCAAGGCTGCAGAATATTTTGGTATACGACGCCATACCCCACACCACAGTCATATCTAATCTCCATCAGCTCAAGCCACAGAGGACTAGAGAGTTGGCAGTGGGTTGGGGTTGAATGGGAGGTGGGGACTGTGAAGTGTCAGAGGTGTAAAATTTAGCAGAGGGGCTAGACACTGACCCAGCAGGGTCAGAACTTGAAAGGCCAACCAACAAAGTCAGACTATAAAACACAGATATGCAGAAACAACTCAATATACAGTTGAGAAAGATATGCAGACACGCAAGTCCTGATTAACAACACGCACAGACATGGATACAGAGCAAATACACTTCTCCAACCCTGATGAAACTATTAGGCTACCGCTAAGACTACAAATTTTGCTAATGTGATGCAATGCATCCTAGTACACTTGAGGTACTAAGATGACAGACAGATGCAAGCACCTTGATTGTATAAACAGTGAGAATTATGTAAACACAAGAAACTCTTATGAGACAGTTCTGTTCATAACATGTTGCAGAGACATTAAGAGTCAAGGGCTGAAAGACCATGTAGCCCAACCCAATAACAGATCAAGCTATTAGCATACTAATAGACAGACTGTCCAGCTATTGTTCCTGAGATGAGAGTTCACACCTCCCCTTACTGAAGGGGGGTTGGGGTTGACCGCTTTCTTGGAGGAGCTACAAAAAGGAAGGCAATAGGTAAATAACATGAAACAAGCTAATGAGAATAAAAATAATAATATACAACAAGCGTGCATTACTCCTGAAGAGACAGTACACTAAATAATCTCGCAACATAAATGTAAACATGCAAAAGGCAATAATATGCACAAAAACACAACAGAACGCCAATCAAAGGAGTAATGAGGAAACAAGTTAGAGCCTCTCAATCAAACATTCCACTTATTCACAATTACCTTGAGCTACACAGTAATTACACACAACCCCACATGTCTACAAAATACATGTCCAATCTTACAAAATTTGACCACAAACCACAATAGTCATCTGTTGCAACACGCACACTTTTAGCTTTCCACTTATTTTTCAAGTGTAATCTCAGAACACAAACCAATGTAGCGACTCAGCCAGCGCTGATGATGAAGGCTGCTACCAAAGCCTCTGAGTTGGACCATTATCAACAAACTAAATCCTGAACCCTTAAAGCCCAAAGTCAAACAAGCATGAGCAGTAGTCCTTCTCTCCCTAATTAAAGAAAACACAAAGCCGGGGCCTTACCAAAGCCAGACCTGGTCAGGCCTGTACGGTATACAAATTCCCACTTAATTGGATCATGATTTTGTGTGGTCTTCCTCTCCTTTCAGACAGCGATTGTAGGAACAAATTCCTCAGTTCTGCCACAGACACACGGCTAAATTGAAGCTAGAGCTGGGAGTCCATTCACTTCACAAAGCCCAACCCCCCTTTTACAAGGCACGCCTAACTACTTCCTGCAAGCTTGAGAGGATGTGATGTAACAACTCCCATTCCTCTTTGATTCGCACTTCAAAGTCACATGGAGGTGGAGATCTCAAAACATACGAGCAAATGCATCCCAATATTCTCCTACCTGAGTCAGAATCTTTCTGGTCTCCATTAGCTCCAGCAGTGAAGGGCAGCTTCCTTTTAGGGGCCTTTTCTTTCATCTCTTTGACCCCATCACTGCGATCCAATTTGGGAGTCTTGTTTGACAACACTTTATCCTGTAAAAACAGAGACAAATCAGAACATAAAGAACACTTTAAGTGACACTGTTTAGAGGTAACACAGCTTTAATCAGCATAAAGAAACAGCACTGTTATTTAAAGATATACTTTTTATGAACAGAAAATCTGAGAAGTTAAAAAGAGACATCGGCCAAAACAGACAGACAAGTATGAGCTAGCTGTGGATCCTGGAGCCCCCTTCTGCAGTTGGTGCCATTCTCTGCCCTGACTCTTTTAGCTATTATGGGCTTTGCAGAGCAAAACTTTTCCATGGAGTTTCCCCCTAGATTCCTGGCTCCCCAGCCACAGCACAAAGAGCCAGGCGCAGGGAGAGGAGGCTAAGCTGACGCCGGCTCGGCTCTGTGGTCTACAGCTGCTGGAAACAATCACAAGCCCAAGTGTATCTGCCATCAACAGATGTAAATACTTATATGTTGTTCAACTTGTTTCTTTGTTGCATCGGGAATCTGATAGTGATAGTGACTTGCTTATCCTGACTAGCAGCTTTACAGTTAGAGCTGAAAAGCAAAAAGAAACACATCTGGAGTTGTTTGTAGAGAATTCTTGTAGGGTTACAATATTTTATTGTAAATATTATGTTAATCATTGTTTCTGTCAATTTATTGATTGTAAGTTACTAAAGCTCAAAGTGATTTGTTCAAATTGCTTATTTTGTCGGACCCACGATTTAAAAATACAAAGCATTCAATTTGCAATTGTATTGAAAAGAGAAAACTTTCACTAGCAATTGTTCATTATTTTTACTCAATACATTTGTGTAGGAAAATAAAGCCAGAAGTTTCAATGAATGACAGAACAGAACATCACTGAACAAAGCAAGCACACCAGCTGAGTTAAAAACAACGACAACAAAAAAACACATATTCAAAACACTGTAGGATATTACACAATATTAGATGAAAATGTTAAAGTGAAGCTGTAATGCAAGCCATATTTTCTTAATTCAAAGCTATTCACATCAGACATATTTAAAATACTTTACAAATTTTAATGTAAACAAAACCTTTATCCTAATTGTGTAATGTACAGGTGTATTAAAAAAAGAAAAAATATATTTTGAAAAAATAGTAGGGCAGACTTTGTCTTGGCAGATACTCAGCAATAAAGGACTAGGACTGTATATGGGGCCAAAAATAAAATAGTAAATAAATAAAAATCCATATTTTGTATACATTATGGCTACATTAAAAAATGCCAGAAATTGTTGGGAACAACCAGTGTAAATAATATGGGTGAAGTAGCATGGAGGACAACAGTACTTCCAGTCACCCAGCGGTGTACATTTAAAGAGTCTTAATCACCAAAACAGACCGTGGCTTTGTATTTTTTTTCCTCCACCACAGGAATTAAGACATATTTGATACACTCTTTTTTAACTGCAAAACCACAGAACTGGTGGAAGAAACTTAAGTATTAAAAGTTTAGGAATGTAAGAAAGTATCATTAACAGTTACCAATCTATTACAATTAGAAAGTTATTGTTATGTAAAAAAAATGGTGTGGTGCCCTTTATCGCTCTGGTTCTGGTCCATATTATGCAGACTAAACGCATCCCACTTATATTCAGTCGTCGACACAGGAATATTTTGGTTAATGACCGTGCTTGTGGAATACAACGTGTGTATTTTGGTGTAAGGTCAAGACGTTTTTAATCAATATGCTTCATACACAGAGGGTTTAAGGTCTCATAATGGAGATGCAGGAGCAGGTCCGATGTAATGTAAACACGCTCACTTAATTTCACTTAATTTCTCTGTCCTACCCTCTGTCCCCTACTCATCTCTCTCTATCCTTAGGGCAGGTTTTCCATTATGTGTCGACTCTTTGAACTCCTCCCCCTGCCCTGCCCCAGTCATAAGACTATGATGTCATGGTACAGTAGAGACAAACAGTGTCAGCTACAGTTAGCTGATCTCTCTCCCTTCCTCTCTCTGTCTGTGCCTCCGCTCAGCTACACAAAGGGCTTTTACAATAAAACACACAATTCGTGCAAAAACATGATGCACACATCTGGGCATGTGCAAAAGCTACGGTACATCTAAGCAGGGAAACTGAGATGCAAGGGAGTGATTTCTTTAAGAGAAGAAAAAAAACATACAACAGTGAAATGCAGAGCTAAATTGCATTGGTAGAAAATGGTCAAATCACTACAGCTAATCTCACGAGTTAGACTGGGCTGTTTTTTGCTGAATTAAATTTAAAGAAAGCTTTGACAACTAGAGACTTTCCTCAGATCTGTCTCCATAAGGCACCCTGTTTGATGGTCTCCTAGCAATGCCTGCTCTTTTCGTCTCACTCCGTTTTCCACCCACCCCTGTGCGCTTCATTCCCTCCCTCCCTTCCTCCATGCCAGAGTCTGATGCAATCCTTTGCAGAGGGCTGTAAATCCATGCCTGCATAAGCTGTACCTCTCCTCTCTTCGCCTCTTGGTGCTGCTGCCGGTAGCTTAACAGTTGGCACATACCATGACATCATCAAGCTGCGCCCAACACTTTGTTAAACTGCAAACAACATGACTGTACCTGTGTCAAATTAAGGGGACGCTACCCTCAAAGCTGGCATTTCAAGACAGAATATGTCTTAACAGGCCAACAAGACTGTCCCATTCCAAAGGTGCCTCTGAATGTAGAAATTCAGCCTTCTTTTGCCTGAATGTCAAGGACACAAACACTGCATTCTTTGCAGCCATCAGCATCCAACAAACCATTATACAGTAGTCAAATGTGTAAAAGTGTATTAAGGTGGTCCTGGTAAAGTTGGGAAATAGTAACTGCAGTAACCACGTTTAATTTACTAGGAATTTGCGTTCAGGGGGTCATCAGTCACTGGTAAATACATCACATGTATGAGTCTAATGAAACAGTCCCTGCAAACTGTAAATAACAGAAAATTCTTGTTCTTGGTGCCCACTTATGTTGTCAATCACTAATAAATTGATCACATGGTTTGATGCCTCCTCATCTGTGGAGCATATTACAGGGGCCACAGGTCTAAGCTGGGCTACTTCACAGGCCACTTGCAGTAAAGCTTGAGAAGAAGAATTCAAACTATCAGCCAAATAGTTTTGTAACTCGAGCCATTTTATTTCACAGCATATCAAACAATTTTAAAATGAAATGAAATGATTCATTTTGTATATTTCTTATAGATAAAATATAGCTTCTGAAGTGTACATGTGTAAATTGCTGGTCCTTGCTGCCAGGTGATATAATCTTCATAAATAGATGTCAGGCCTCACACAGATTTAAGTTTACTTTTAAAAACGGAGGCATGTTGGACAACAGGTTTGCTTACCTTGCAGAGTTCTCGGACCTTCTACCTTGTTACTGATAACTGGACTTTCTAGTTCTGGTAACTGAAAAATATTGCACCAAGGGGCAAACCCAAGCCCAACTACAAAACATCCCCTCATTGACGTAGATGACATTACAGACACGGGGAAACTTTCACAATGCTTGCCTCCTCCACGGAGAGGCCAGAGAGCAGGACCAACCACAGAGCAACATCACTGAAACTGGTAGACATTCAAGTATCATGCTGAAGGACACTTAGGGCAGATACTTTCTGTTGTGGGGAACGTTCCCAGGCTTTCTGGTTGAAGGATAGTTTGTCCAACTTTCTTATTTATTTTAGCTAACATTCCCTTACTGTATGTAAGGTCTTCCAAGATTTTGTAATTGTTGATCAGAATTAGTGCTTTAGTGTCAGGTTTCAAGGACAAACATCAATTGAAACAGGAATTATATGCTGTATACAAACATTTGGTTATTGGGCATAGTGTGTGTTTGTAGGTTTTTCAGTCTTACCTTCTTCCCACCCTGCTTTTCCACCATGTCGGTGTTGAGTGGGAAGTGGTCCAGCTGGGGGGTTTTAGAACCCCCACCTTTGGGCATCGTTCAGCTCTCCCCACGCCAAGCTTCATTCACGCTGCCATTGCATCGTCATCAACCGTCTGGAACAAAGAGAAAGAAAAAAAAAAGAGATGGTGAGGTTAGCAACTGGCCACTACGTTTCTTTGAAAACACATTTACACACTGCCAGACAATGCAGCCATTAGCGGTACATCAAGCACTCTATTTTCAACCATTACACCCCTGCTCTGGAGGAAGAGCAGTTGAGAGGGAGGACAGAAGGCTGGGCTGCAGCTGTGGCAGGCAAAAAGCTTATCTGCTCTCCGGGCTGAACCCAAAGAGCAAGCAATGTCTGCCCAAATATCTTAAAAAGATGCTTGTTAATCTCTGTTGTTTTGAGGGATTGTAGTTTCTCTCACGTTAACATGAGCAGAGGCACACTATTCATATCTATGATACTATAACTAAAACAGTAATATACTGGGATTTAAGGATGCCAACAGGGCAGACATGTAAGACATTGCATAACCCCAATGTTGTGGGATACTCAGAGAGCTAGGGGCAGCTGAGGAATGTCTTCAGCTACTTGACTGGTACGTCTCAATAAAAACCCAAACAGCTACTTACTCAGCTGTTTGGGTTTACTCACCTCTTGTAATTGTGGGCTTTACCCTGCCCTACTTCATGACATCCCTACCATAGTCGGTTAAGAAGATGGACCACAACCTTCTTACAACAACAACTAGAAATCTACCTGTATGAGTGACTGGTTTTATTGTGAACTTATAGAACAGAGTTCTGTGTTCTCATTGTGTAATTTGTCCTCTACACAAGTACACAACAACAATATGTGCATTACTATCCACTGCCTTCCTTCATGAAGAGAGGCCTTCTGCTTCACAGGGCCATGAATTAATCATACATTCCATCCCTCAACTCTCTCCTCCATAATGCACTTTTTCTTCTGAGTGCGTCCAAGTATGATCATCCTTGTGACTGACTGAGTGAGTGAACAGATGAGACCATGGCTGCATCATTTTTTTTCTCTACTCTGAGACACTGGCACTCCTATCTTCCCTGGCGCCACTTCCATCTCTCCCACCCTCCCCTCCCCCCACCCTCCTTCCCTTCCCTCTGCAGTTATCCTATTCAAAGACTGCTATTTATATCCCTCCAGTCAAGTCAGTCAAGTCAAGTCAAGACAGCCAGCCAGCCAGCCAGCCAGCCAGCCAGGCACACAGCTACAGAGGATGTACTGCTCCCCGTTTACTGGTGTATGGAAAGAGAGACATGAGAGACACAGCAAACCACAGCCCCTTTCCTCTCTCCTCTGGCTCATTGTTACTCCCTCTTTGCTACTGCTAGGCACTCGCTCCAACCTCCCCTAAACTCCCACCTCTCACCACACCAAACAAAGTGGCAGGAAGGTCGACTACTCTCAGAAATAAACAAACCTTGCAGCAACACACACACACACACACACACACCTCAAACTAGGTCAGCTGGGCTTCTAGAACAATAATCTCGGCACTATTTTGGGACTACTATGATGGGCGGTTATAGCAACAGAGCATTTCGCTGACATGCGAAATACAGGAAAATGATGTTTGCAAGCTAGCAGTCACACAAAGGCACACACAGGGAGAGGAAACCCTGTTCAAAAACCACAGGCCTCATTTCCTTTGTAATTCCATCCCAATCAGAAGACACATAACATCTGCTAACAGTGCGAGTCTGTGTGAGTGTGTTTCACTCATTAAAGAGTTGTTGCCACTAAACACTTGATTAGTTTCTCATGTGTATTTGTGTGTACATGAGGGTGTGAGTGTTTTAATGAGTTTTTACAAAAATAAACACCCAGTGTAAGAAAACCAAGTTTCTCCACAATAGAATAGAATATCACATCTTTTGTGATGAAGTCAAGCATCACTGCGTCTGATCATGAGTTCTTATTCAGGGCTGGACTGTGAAGATCATCTACTTGCCCTTGGCATCTAAACTGAAACCACTGTAAACCAGTTTGCGCAGTGTAGTTAAGACTAAAACAGCAGTGGGTGACTTAAAAAAAATCTTGGGCCGCAAGCCCCAAAAAACAGGAGCAGAGTGGATGCCATGCTTTGGATTGTGAATGTAGCAAATCAGGCTGGAAAATACATAATTTATGGTATTCTAATCTGATTAACAAACAAAAAAACAAACAAAAAGTGTCTGCATACAATAATCTATTCTGCTATTGCCAATACTGCCAAAATAGTTGTCACAATTTAATGGTTTGAAGTGATGATGGTGCTTTTAAGCACCCTTTATAACCCTTTATTGAAAAATATAAAGATTTTTCAGCATTTTTTTAAATATATTTTATAAATTTCATTTTTTGTCGTCATGCAGGTACACACTTTCACATAAACCTCTTTTAACCAAGCTGCACTAATAATACATATATAAACATTACAACATTAGTCTACAAAATTACATTTTTGCCTTTACAAGGTAATGTGTAATGGAAACCAAACATTGCTAGCTTGGCAACCACTACAAAAGCTATTGCCAGGCATGTATTTGTTAGGATGGAATTATATATACATATCCAGCAATATAAGTGATAGATCATGAGGTTACACATAGTGGTGGTTAGCAGAAGTGGTGGTAAATGCTACAGGCCAGCATCCTGTTTCTTAACAGCCACAATATGAAAAACAAAATAACTGTATTGTGAAGTTTTAGTGTTAGGAAGGAACTTATGCACTAGTGGGGAAATTTTCAAAGAATAAATACATAAACAGAATAACGTTAACTACAAGATATGATTTGTAGATATAAAATATCAATACACATTAATTTCAGAGAGAAATTAAATCCACTTTAGTTAAATATTCAAACAGGGTAGTCATGTTTAAGATGTGAGCAACCTATTTACTATTGTCTGCTGACAGTTACATCTCCTAATAATACTCATGCCCTGACACCAGAAAAACAAACAGAGGAGCAGCACTGTTTTAATGTTTTATACATGACGTCAGCCAAGTTAGACTTGGCCATGGAGATGATGACTGCAGAAAGAAGTGGTGAGAGGTGAGCCAGAGAAGCAATCTCTTCCAAATGAAGGACAGGACCTGCCAGTACTACTATCCATCCCTTGTCTCTCCCTTGCATAAACACACACACCTTTCTTGCTATGTCCCCCCCATTCCTTTCTCTCCTCATCCTCTAGCATCCTCTCTATCCTCTGAGCCACTCCCTCTGCGGTCAGATAGAGGCCAACACTTCAGCATATTGCAGCATACTGTGTGCACACTCACAGAGGCACTGACACACACCACAAGCACACTTACATCGAGATGTTATAGTACCAGTTTGCTTGACTTGGGGAAACATAACATCAAGGCTGACCTCAAGACTGACAATGTGAAGTGATTTGAAAACCTAAATCACGTCTCGTCTGTGTCTAACAATTCCACAACTGGTGAAGCGGTCATGAGCACTGGCCATTTGATTAACAACAAATAGATCTCCAGTTAAAACAATTCACTTCACGTGTCCAGCCCACACTGCCGCTAGTAGCTAAGTTAACTAGCAGTGGCCTCCAGAGCAATTTAATGATACCATGGTCAGTCCTTTTCAAACTCTATGAATAGGTGTAAATGCAGCCATATTTAATCATAGTGCATGTGGCTATGGATTTATTCCATTTAAAGCATGGAAAGATATTTTATTGTGGCCTGAACATAGTTCAAAATTAATGTTATATTCAAAAATAAAATCTTCTGCACAAAAAATGTACGAAACTATGACCTCAAACCTGGAAGGCTCAATTTCTGTCATACACATTTTTAGCATTGCAAGCAATTCTGCTACAACATACGCTCTTGATTATATACAGGGAAACAAAATACAGCAATGGGAAAACACAAAGATGTAAACACACACACACACACACAGCTGAGAAGAAGTGAAGGTGCAGGTGCAGAGATGAAAAGTAGTTGTTTGCTCCAACCCCATGCCACTCCTAACTCATGACTCTCGTTGTGCACACAGAAACACACCTCAAATTTTCCACACTGACAGCTGAACAACACAGCAGCTGCATGCAGGGATGGGCATGTTGCTCTCTGTCTGTGCTCGTGTTTGTGTACGTTGTGTGGTGTGTGCACAAACCCCACTGCCTATTGCACAATCAGACACAAATCAGCAGCACACTCCCTGGCAGTCAGTCAACTGATATGTCGGTGTTGGTGAACAGATATGCTACGGCTTACACACAGTAACATAAATGGTGAAGCAAATGTTATACGGGTCAAAGTGTCCTCATACCACAGATGTTTATGAGTCACAAAATGAAAGTTAAGTTTAGAGGCAGGATTTTTCTCACTTTGAAAGTTATCACCCCTGCTGCAGCGACACAGTCAAAATCAATTAGGAGCCTGCAACTGAACTGAGATATTCATACACCAACATTCTTTGTGTGTACATTTTAAATATATTTTCTATGAAGTTTACAATTACAGTGACTAAGAAACAATTTTTGATAAATAATGCAAGTGTACACGCTTCTCATCTAAATAAATATGTCAGAGGAAAAAATTAACAGTAATCTGCACCACAAAGATGTGTGGAATGGAAAAATCAAAACTAGTTAATGAGCATCACACACATCTGATGTTGCCAGATGTTCTTGGCACTAGTTTATGGCTAAAAACACAGCCTTGCTTAAATGTGTTTTCAGGGGCATTCAAAGGCAAATGTTGTTGGAAGTAATGCTTTCACATTCTGTACACAACAGTGTTTAGACCAAGGTCTTCCAAGTCCCTTAAACCAAAGGCTACAAACATATAGTACCGATCCTGTGGAAGCCACAGATACTGACAAAACTTGTTGTGCTTTGATTCAGCATTACCCATCAGTGCATACTATTATAGGTTTTAGGGAAGGATCAGGGAAGGTGGTAAAAATCACAACTTTGCGAGAGGTCACATTGCTTTACGACTCGTATTGTTCATCTGTCATTGTTTACTAATCCGGGTCAAGTCTGAAGTTAATTAAGAGTTGCAAGTCAAGACTGAAGTCATTTCATTGTAGACTAGAGTGCAACCCGAGTACGAGTCCCTAACTGGATTACCCATCTTAGCCTCAAACCTCCCACTTGGTTATCCATGTGATTTTAGTTATGGTGACTGGGCCATGCTTTTCAATGGTCCTCCGTTGCTGTGTCCCATTTCTTCCCCTCAGTTCTACCTCATTCTAATTACACATCAAATGTAGGGGTGCAAAATGACTTTTAAGCCGAGCCTCTCTCACTCCAAACAGAGGTTTCTCACCATCTCACAAGCCACTGAGTTATCCACACCTTGCCAAAAGCCTGTGTGTTTGTGATAAGGCAAGGCAAAATATATCTTTCATTAGCATGAATTAGCATCATCCAGCCCTAGTTTGTGCATGTGTGTACCCTGCAGTGCTGGTGGAAGTCTATTGACATGCCATGCAGGAGAATGGTCTATAGAAGGACAGCAGCAGCAGCAGCAGCTAGCTAGCCTGTTTGGTGTGCAAATAAAGCCAGCCGGGCTCGGCTGCTGTATCCTGGCAACCAGAGCCCAGCTTGCCTGCTCAGTCCCTGACCTGGGCCTATTCACTTCATTATAAACCTGTGTAGAGAAAGAAGAGACCGAAACATGAACGCACACACACAAACATGTGCCAACACATACACAAGCGCTGAGATGAAAGATGCATTATGCTAGAACAGAACTGTGTGCTTACAAAAGAAGCTAAGAAAGGAGCAGAACTATTGAGTGCAGAGTGTGGTATCAAAGAACAGTGATTATCTATACTTCTTGAGGGTGACCAATCTTCTACATGAGCTTTCAGTTTATTTTAGGAAAATATATGGTTTTGGTATGCTAGCCTACAGACTCAAAACACCACGTTCCTAGAACTAGTTTGTATTTTCACCAAACAAGTTTTTGGGTTAAATAAAACAGTATTAGATCTCAATCTCTCATATCTTTTCCTACTCAATAAAGGTCTCATGCTTAAATGTCGATATGAGCAGCAGGTGATACACAAGGGCATCTGGAAATGACAAAATATATTTGAAATGTGAGTGAGTGGGAGTGGTCCTATTATCCATAAGGCTCTAGGAGTAGAGAGAGCCAGAGAGCAAGAGAGGAGTGAGATGTGGGGAGGAATCCAATCACTTGGTCTGATTTTCTATTCTGAGCACGTTCACTCTCCCTTACACCTCTCTGTTCCATCCAATAACAGCTCAGTGCTTGCAGCCTGCCTGCCTGCCAGTCTGGTAAATCATGCCGTCTTTGCCAGTGACCTCGCTAAGATAGTGGCAGGCCTGTATATATATGCAGCTAGGCTGCAGGAAAGGCCAGAAACAATCTAGTGCTTTTTGGCTCTCTCCTCTCCAATCCCTCAGCTTCATCAGTGCTCTGACTCATTCTCATTTCTTCCCCCTCTCCTCTCTGAGTACTCCTCTCTCATCTGCCTTTCTCTCTATTCTCAACATCTCTCTCCTCTCTCACAGGCAAAAGCCTGACATTGCCACAGCAACGTGTGAGCGCACACACGCACACACACGGAAAGCCTGTTGCCTAGCAACTCAGGGATGAGACAGATGCAGGCCTATCAGAGAAGCTAGTGAAAGAGCTGTGAACGGAGAGAGGGAACCTATTGATAGAAGAGTGCCTCTGCATATCAACCTCCAGCAATGAGGATTCAATCACTTTCTGACCTTTGGATCACCGTCTGACCAAACAGAGCCATTTCACCCATTCACAGACTCCTATGTGCTGACAAACGTCATTTTTAACACAACTACCATATAGTGACACTGCAGTTAGCTGTCTATAATCACTTTGCATGAATGTTTGTACACTGCAGAATAGTCAGGACAATGACACAAAAGGTTGTGCAGTTAAGTTTTTCCTGAAAACATTAAAACTGTTTGTAGTGAACACACAATCTAGCAATATAATCCATGCATGTTTGTAGAACTACCACCCATATGACAAACAACAACAACAACAACAACAACATTAATGGCACTTCAAACATTAGCTGAAGCCGCATTATCTTCTCCAATTCTCTGGATAGCTTTGCCTTATTTTCACAACCCCCTGACTGAGCGGTTGTTAAGCAGGACTGATGGAAAGAACAACAGTGTGTTTGGAAGACCCATCTTCCCATGCAGCGAACGTACCCAGGCTGCTTAGGATCATAATCACACAGAGTCAAGCACAAAATGCACCAAAATAACAAGAATTGAAGGTGTCCTAGTCACCAGAATATATTCTTTAAGGGGTGTTTTGATCAGATACATCACTGTATCTTCTTGCTTAATACTGTTAGGACTCCAGTTAGAAATTGTTTGGCACAAGCTATGTCTGTTATCTGTGTGTGTGGCAGCAAGTATGAAGCAGCTAGATGGCTAGCCACTTCCAGCCTTACCCTTAAGCTACACCCACACTGAGCAGCTCACTGAATTTAGATCTCAAGACAGAAACAGTTCTGTACAGATACACATTTTTAAGAGCCAGCATGAGTACTAAATATTTTATCACATAGACTTCTCTTATTTACAGTAAATCATGCCATGTAGTCTTTGCCTTTCAAATATAAATACCGAACCAAGTTCATCTGTTGAGTTTATCTATTGGTAAAAAAATGCACCAGCCATTATGTATCAACCCTTAGTAAAATGAACAAACAATACTTCCAATCTTTCAGGAAGTGTTTCTAAACTGACTTTCAGAACATTTGGACCCGAATCTAAACAGCTCAGAGGAGTTGTAACATTTCTACCATACTTAGATGCTAATCTACTTCTGACCTGTGCAAAGTTCAAAACAAAGTCATACTACCTCAACTACTTGTGTTGAATGGATCGGTGTCAAAACAGTAGACATCTTTCAAAACAGGATTATTATTATTATAACAAATAATTTGAAGGAAACCATTACTGATGAACATGATTTAATTTTGCCATTAAATCACTGAAAATATTTCAGTCTGAGAGGCAAGAGCCAGTTCGCGTGGGAAACATAACATAATTTCAGCCCTGTGCGCCGGTACAGTACTGTACTGTATGCGCTTACTACCATTGCTTGCATAGAAAGCATTATATTTTGGACAATGGACGATCAAGCTTGTTTACATTTAGTCTGAATTAGTCAAACGTAACACCTGACAAACACAAGAAAACCTACAGTGATGAAAAAGAATCTCAAACACGATGAAACATTTTGCTCCAGCACGGCAGGAATGTAAAACAATAAAGCATTTAATGTGTCGCTGATGTCTGGAGGGACTAAAGATACGAGCAGTGGTAGCACTTCACATTTACTCACAACACACAGAAACGGACAACACTCAACTTTTACATTGCAGGTGAATGAAATGTAATTACAAAATACAGGGGCATCAGCAGAAGATTTGTGACAAGTTTATATTGTGGCCTACCACGAAAGCTGAAAACTATTTTCCAATAAAGAATGTTTGAAACGTTTCTGTGACCGACAAAAAACCTGTGACAGATTATAACATTACAGAAATAGACAGTTATTATGGGAACATAAAACAGTGTGTAGATACCACTTACGCCTGGAATACAGATCAAATCATCCTCTTATTCCTGAACATGGAGCGTCACGTAAGGAAGCAGGGTTCAATAAAAACTAGATCTGATAGGCAGAATTGTGTAGACAGAATTAAGAACAATACCCAACTCTGCAAATAGCCAATTAGAGTCATCTGCAGATGAGGGGTCAAGACAAGTTAAACTGCTGTGCAACAGACAAATAGAAACACAATGTATTCACAGAGCTAGAGTAACAACATGGATATACACTGAAGATAGACGATTTAAGATATGCAGATTCAAATGAAACAGGAAAAGACAACCTTGCAACTCCCAAGTCATATTCATATACACAGATAGCCAACATGAGTGTACTAAGTCTAATAATAAAAAGATGTACTTGCGTGTTTATTGCAATTTTTGGGTCGTATCCACATGGTTGAATGCACTTATTGTAAGTTGCTTTGGATAAAAGCATCAGCTAAATAAATGTAATGCAAGTCTAGACCTAACTTAAAGTATCACAGCCAGCACCAGGGGTTAATGCCACAGTCTGAAGTGCTGTCCTATTCCTCATATAGCATTTGCAGCCTCGTGCATTCAGGCTCTCACACCGATCATACTGGTGACGTCAATTAAAGACTGTGTGTGTTTAGTGCTCGCGGCTTAGGGAGGCTCAGCTGTGAAACATCAATGCTTCATGTTGGGGATTCAGTGTTTTGCGGGATGTGCAGTGGTAGGCCTACACCATAGCATTTGGTGTAGGCCAACCAATTGCTATGGTGTTGACAACCACTGTACAAAAATGTCAGCTCTGGTGTCATCACTCTACTGATAGCCAACACAAGCTTTCCAAAAAAACACTTGACATAGGTGATGTCCATTCAAATTCTCATAAAACCTCTAAAGAGAATCAAGTGTTTCTTGGGACAGTGCAAGTAAATATGACAATTACCGACTTCCAGTAGACCTTTTCTAAGTATTGATAAGTTAAAAGGCATATTTATTCTGCTTTCCTTAAAAATGTGTGGAATACAAAAGGTTATAATCTAATAAATGTTTATTATTTTCATTTTGGACCATTTAAAACAGCTGCAGAATGAGAGAGATGATCCCAGTCCAGATCTGAACCCTGGACACGATGGTTGTGTGGTATGTGCTTTACCTCACTGAGCAATGAGGCCAGCCCATCTGCCTATTATTGTAAAGTGTGCAACGTGTTAAGATGTGTGTGAGATCTAGATCATTATTCTCCTGCAAGAGCCTGACAGAGAAGATAAATGATTGAATGTGTGTGTGCCTGCTTGAGAGAACATGAATGAGTGAGTGTGTATGTGTACAAGTAAGTGTGTATGGTAGTAGAATGTGAGGCACGGTGACTGGATCTACATTAATTAAGGATTACGTGAGGAGGTAAAAATAAATGCAGAGCAGAGGGAGAAAGCCTGGATGGATAATGAACAGAGCGAGAGAGGCAAGGGAGGAGAGGCACAGAGGGTGGATATGACCTTTCCACAGATGAGCATCATAATGTCTCTCTCACACACACAC
>NTHP01000030.1:0-12110 GCA_003416845.1 Oplegnathus fasciatus
CAAAGATATTCAGTTTACTGTCATAGAGGACTAAAGAAACCAGAAAATATTCACATCTGAGAAGCCAAAATCAGAGAATTGACACTTTTTCTTAAAAAAATGACTCAAAACGATTAATAGATTATCAAAATAGTTGGCGATTAACTTAATAGTTGACAACTAATCGATTAATTGACTAATCGTTGCAGCTCTAGTTGCAACTCTAGGTATTATATTAGTTTAAATACTTACATTAACATGTGGTGATGCAGTTTTGAGCAGGGTCTTCTGCCTTTCAAAAAACTCAACTGACTCAGGAAGCATTTTCAAAATGATGGCAACTGTAGTACCATGTAGCTGTAGTATCACATTGCACAAGTATATTTTCACAGTGATGGATCACCCACCTAAAGCATATTGCGAGACCCATACTGAAATGAAAAGAAACCAATCACTGACCGAAGGGGGACAAAATCTATCTTTAAAAAAAACTGTTTGAAAATGGTTGGCAGTATTAAAAGTATAAAAAACTTACAAAACCACCAGTATGACCATTTACTGTCAACTGCAAACCAGTTAACAACAATATAATGTATCAAAAAGAGGACACACTTTCAAGGTTGATGTTACCTTTAAGGCAATTGTACGTTGGCACTGTACATCCCCACTTAAGGAATTGGTTATGAAAATGAGGCACATTTTGGAGATTTATTATGTAGCATTAGCAAGGTCTTTACTGCAACATAAAAGATGATATATAACACGGAGTTCGTCCTCTGAAGGGCTTAGCAGGTGTTTGCCTTTTCACAAGAGAATGTGCGACTTCAATCCCACTTAATCTCCAGCCAAACATCAGCTTCTTTGGCAGACTGCTGCAAGTGTCAAGAGCATTGTGAGATCAATCGGTTATAATGCTGTTAATACTGTGCATTGCCTCTGGTTTACAACATGTGTATGTCACCTGAACAACAACTTTATAATAGCTGCACAGTACATTCACAAACAGCGATTTCCTTTAACCTTTAAGTCATGCAGCGTTCACGTGTGCCATTTTATTTGGAAAATCCATCTTTCACATTTGGACTGCAACCTTTTGCATTACTCGTCTTTTCTCTGTGCTTGTCTCGAAGTTCAGTTCAGGGTGGCTGTTACCATAATGTCATCAATAGATAATTCATGAACATGCTATCAAAATATTCCCCTTTATGTGTCACTTTCAAAGCATTAGCATAGCTGACATTCCTCTAACCTATGCCACTAATGTGTCTCTACAGGTGACTCATTCATAAAACATAAATGTGTGGCTAATCTAGTTGCGATGGCAGTGTGCATGTGTGTGCACAAGTGTTTATGTATAGGTGTGAGCACAATCATGTATGTCACAGCCACAATACCTACGAGGTAAACAGTGGACGCAGATGGCAGTGGGTAATGCCGATATAGTGAAGCGTTATTTGGAGTATGTGTGTGTTTGTGTTTGTGCGCATGCAAGCATGAATGAGTTGCATAACTAGCATCTCCAGGCATAGATTAGCCTCAAGCCCTTGTGCATCCACAGTGTTCCAGACCTCTCATCTGAATCCTAAGGATTCAAAATCCCTAAAAAATGATTCATGTGGCAAGAATGCCCTCACAAAATAAACACATGCACACTCGATCAAGTTAAAACCGTAAGTCCCTATGATGTATAATACCCTGATAGTTTGAGGGAACCCCCCTGTTGTTAGTGGATATGTAAATAAAGGTTTGAAAAAATGTCTGAATATGAAATATGTGACTCACTCCTGCAGATTTAATAATGTGGATCAACTGGAGCTTGAATGGAAACCCGGCCTACGCAGTCACAGACGTTTAATATTAACAATGTCTCAAGCCCAAAAGACTCCACATCAGGTCAATGTGGCAGCGAAAATTTTATGCACATACAAAAGCTTCTTACAGGGAAGGAATCACTGTACAGACGAGTCTTTTGTGCTTAGTGAAAGCACATGCTCAAGTGTTCATAGACTCACATCTGTGCACAAATAAAGAGCCGTCTGGGATATGTAAGTTTAGAATTTTGCTCACCTCTTCTCGAGCAAAAATCAAACATCTAGTGTTTTGTTCAAACGCCCTGGTTTCTCTACATCCTGTCGTGTGTGTCTTAGTGTGTGTTGTAGTGTGTGTGTGTGTGTGTGTGTGTGTGTGTGTGAACTCCACTGCCTGCCTCTCACAGAGCAGGAGACAATCCAGAGTTTTATGGGGGAGAGAAGACAGAGGAGAGGCAGGGAGAGGCCGGCGCTACCGTCAGGAGAGATTAACTTCTCCTCCACGTAACACACATCCTCATTCACCTCACTCTTCGACCTCCTCTGTTGCTTCCCCCGTTACTCATCCGAGCTCTGCTTACTTTCTGTAATGTTTGTGCTTGTGTGCGTCTTGTACACATATGTACAGTTTATACAGTGTTTGCTTTTGAGCCTCCACAGATGCTCAGAGAGGCAGACGCAGAAGCGATTTTCACATTTCATGTCAAACAACTCAAAGTTTTTAGGCCCACATCCGAGGCAAGTTACCAAATAGCTATGGTTATCATTTCCTCGAGCATGGGCCCGTTTTACCAGATTTGTGACATGAAAGCTGTAATTTGCAACACGAGATCATTTCCTCTCCTATTCATTTCGACACTTTTCACTAATAAAAACAAACAGCAAAATTGTGACCAATGCATGCAAGAGCCCTGCAGGACTCAAAAGTGTATCTGCAATTCATAAGCGACAAGCATTTGTGAAACATGATGCTGCCACCATTTGCGATCAGCGTATAAGCAGCAGATCGCTTTCGTGAAACGACTCCTGTATTGCAGTGGGCTTTAGTTTTATGCCTTTATTAGACAGCGATAGTGGAGAGATGACAGGAAACGAGGGAGAGAGAAATGCAACTAAGATCTGCTGTATCTGTTTTCTGTCATTGTACAATGTACGCCTTTGGTTTGGACTATTTATCAGACAAAACAAGAATTCTGAAGATGTCACGTTGGCTGACGTTGGTGAGCATTATTCCTATTTTCTGCTATTTTACAGACCAAACAATGAACTGACTAATCATAAAAACTAATGGGCAGAATGAACAATAATGGAAGTCATTGTTAGTTGCAGCCTTAAGGCGTCTATAGACTGTGCAACAACAACAATCTTACAAATTCATTGCGTGTCACACTGTGTGAGATGGCTCTAATAAAGCCTTGATCGCAATCTGTGTCAGACTGTACAATGTCAGTTTTGAGGCATATCAGATGGTGCGATGAATGCCTGCTGAATCATAGTGCTACGATGCAAATAGAAAATAAAAAACAGATGTGTGCAACTCACGTCTTCCATCTGCGCCACTCTCGTGTTTTGAAAATGTAGCAAAGCTGATAAGCAAGCTTTGGCCATGGTGCACAAACTCAAAAGTGAAGAGGAGGAGATTGGCGTCCAAAGACTCCACCATGTTTCTTTTGTGATTGTCAAGTTTCGTCTGGGACAGCCCAGAATCGCACAATGTAAAGGGCCATTTAATGTTGACAGCAGTCACCATTTCCTACAGTTAACAAAAAATTTGTATTTGAGGCATAATTTGGATCTGAATCCAATCTGAAGGCCAGGGAGAAAGTGTGAGCATATCAACTTTGACTGTGTACTATATGTGATATGTAGAAGTGCTCCAGCTGTACTGTATATGGAGGGCCCTCGGGGGAAAACGGTGGCCTCTCTTGAGAGTACACATGCCCCACAGGGAATATTAGGGCATGGGAGTGTGCATGTTGAAGGGTGCGTGAGCGCTGTATGTACATACTGTGGGAGCAGGCAGTGAGAGTGAAATAGGGCTCCCATGACGTGGGCAGCAAAGCTTCCAGTCACATTGATGACATAACACATTTGATGTGAACAGGACCTATTGTTCCCTCAGGCCACACACAGAATATCAGAGGGCTGGAAAATAAGTTCTGAGGAAGATCAGTGTAATGCTAATGAGCAGCCCAAGAGCTGGTTAGGGATTACATGTGCTTCAATGGGCCTTCATGCTCACATAATGCTTGGATGGACCTTCATGCTCAGAATACACAAGTGCACACACACACACATACACACACACAAGCGCAAGCCTGCATATAAATGCTCAAGCACATACAAATCCATAAAACTCTCTAACACAAACGACACCCGGCCAGGGATGCACACACTTGCCCGCATACGCGTTTCTATACGTGCATACGCAGACACACACAATACCCACGAAAACACGATCACATGACCCCAATCTGCAGCAAAAACATACTGCACAAGTGCTAAATAATTTACATCTGACCCCATTGCACAGTTGCTAAAATGTACAGTACGCTAGAAAAACACTGACAGAGCCTTAGCAGAGGTTTCCTCATCACTGGTTTATACGGGGGTTTTACAATCTAGATCTATACATGAAAAAAAAAAAATCAATCTGAAACAGCACCTACTGCAAGTAGATCCCATTACAAAAAAGGGCATATGAGGATAAACTACTGCAATGGTAAACAGTACAAAACTTGCATTTTATACTCATCAGCAGATGCTTCAAAATGCTGCAGACCGCCTTCAAACAAAGACAAAGCGCTGGGAGAACATTGTGCTAGTGTTGGCATCTTTCTATTGGCTGCCGATAGAGTTTAGAATTCATTATAATATTTTTTGTTTTATCTATCAGGCACTACTTGAAGTCCCTGGCTACATTTCTTAATTGACTCAAAGTCTCTTAGGTCAGCTTACCTGTCTCTGCTGGACGTTCCCAGAGCTCTGCATAAAATGAAGATCGAGCATTTGCTAAACTTTGGAATAGTTTCCACTCTCAATATTAAATTAGGTCATGAATATTAGTCACTCATATTCCCTTGCCTTGCTTAACGAATGCACTGCTCTTTTGTTGATGTTATTTCTGTTTTATTAATCCCGTTTTGCTGCTCTTGTATCCGTTACTGCCTGTTGGATATTTTGCACTAAAATCTATTGTGAAGCACTTTGTAACTTTTGTTTTGAAAAAATGCTATATAAATAAGTCACTGCTTGCTTTACATATTTACTTTACTATTTCTCCTGCATTAGCAGTGCACAGGCTACCAAGTGGTTCCTCTTGCGAGCAGAGCAACAATGCAGCTGCAGTGCAACATGTAAAATAAAAGAATTGGGACTGCTACCATGACTACGTCGCTAGCCTTTGACTAAATCATGCAAAGCACCGGTTTAATCTCTCACAGACTTCCGTCTCGTCAAGCTCACAGATGTCTGGAGAATGTCCCGTCAAAGAAATTGGATAATGAGACGTTGGAATTTAAAAACACTCACTTACGGAGGAGGAACAGTACATCTGGCTCACATCATCTGGGTATAAAAAAATGGTCTCCCAGGTGTAATTTATATAACAGCAGATCGATTTGTATCTGCTATTTGGTAGCCTGTATTTGTGCTTGACTTTCTGTTCAGCATGTAATAATAAAAATATGGAGAATTCTATAATGGCTCCTGTAACACTGTACGGCAGATGCATGTGGCTTAGTTTTAGGTCTCAAGTGAGCAGGACTCGGTGGCACAGAGCAATAGGTGACAGTTACAGGAGCACAGGTCCTGTCATGTCATCTGTATCTGAACAGGCTGGTCTGTCTGACATTGTGTACTCCTCTCTCCCGCCCTCCCTCCATCCGACTGCCCTTGGCGTCCAGTCCACCAAAGGCTTCTGTCCTGTGTTTAATCATTCAAGCCCTTCCCGACACAAAACGCTGCGGAGTGAAAGACGGAGAAGAGAAGAGAATGGAGGGGCTGAGTGAAGGAAAATGTAGAGAAAGACAGAGGCACAAGACAGGTACAATTTAGGCAAGGGAAGGTAATCAAGAAGTTATTTAGAGGAACAGAGGCTGGGAGAAGAGTGTGATCACGAGAGAAAGGAGCCCCAGGAGAAGGAAGAAAAAAATTACAGGACACAGTGGGAGACAATTAGTGTGGTGGAATTAACAGGCCTCTTATCAGCATGATCCTTTGCTAAAGGGCTCACCTTGCCTGGCAGTGCCATGGTGAAATTATGTTTTTGAAAAGGCACTTTGCTCTGCTACTCTATCCTACACGTATGCCAAAACTATAAACAACATCGTATAACTTGGTTGAGGGTCATAGAGGCTTTTAGTGATGTCATGCAGAGGCCTCTGTACACTTGTCCTTAATTGATTCTCAGTAAAGTGATGTAGATGGCAGATGAAGAGGAAATACATGTGGTAAAGCCTGACAGTCTGGAAAAATATCTAAAAATTCATTTGTTTTATATATATATATATTGAATAAAAATCATGCAAGAGGTGAACCAGTGCTTAAATACCCATCTGCAGCCATTTGTTTCATGAGATGGGGAATCATTTGGAAAGGAGCAAGTACACCACCTGCATGCCAAGATAAATTAAGTGCTACTCGTACTGTTTTTTTTTATCAAACTGTATTTGTATTTAGACTTCAATCAGGCATCCATTTACTACTGACGTTCCCTCTCTTCCTCCTCTCACTTTGCTTCTTTGCCCCACCCTCCTCTTTGGCTTTTTTTTTTTTGCTTTTTCCCTCTGCAGTGCTCTGTGTCTTTCCTTTAATATAACTTCTGTGTATCTTGAAAAGCTGCCAGGAAATGTGCGGAGGAAATGTTCCTTTATTGTTTCCCTCTCTGCTTCCCCCGCCGGCTAAATGACATCAACACTTATGGCGTGTATGCTAGCAATCAATACAGCACTCACTCATATTCAGGCATGTGTTCGCATTTGGAGCTACACAGGTTGCGTGTACACACACACACACACATATATATATATGCACGCGCCCAACGGGGGTGGGGGTGAGGGGAGGGGATGATGGGGTTGCTATAGAAACTGTTCTCTTTCAGGTATGGAGTGTCAGGATGATAAAAAGTAGCAATGAAGTATCACATCTAACATATCTGATGCCCTTTGAATTGTCTGAATGTAAGCCTGCGTACAAGTATTGCAAACAAAATCTGTCAAATTTATTTGCTATTTCAACCTGCAGGATGAATGAACAGTTAAAATACCAAAGAAGCACAGTGAGTGTGCACAATAAGCAATGAAATAGTGTACAAAACACAAAGACATAATACAATACACAGCTTAGAATCTGCTCTGTATGATGTGGATGTGTAGTAGAGCTTTAGAGTACAGTAAGTGTAAGCATGCATGGGTACACTCTGTTAATAATACAGTGAAAATGTGGAGGAGTGTGTATGAAGGCATGTAATCTAGAGTAAATGTGTGATTGTCTGTGTGCATGAAAGTACACAAATGTATGCTGTTGTACGACTCTGTGTCTGTCTCATGTACATGTGTACATATGTGTCTACTGATATGTGCTGCCACACCCCTGCGAGGCTGTCACTGTTCAGGGATTATATGCAGTGCCCGTATGTCCTGAGGAACATTTTGATTAGTCAAGAAGGCTGTCTTTTGGCTGCCAGACTCACTGATAATCTCAGGAGAGGAGCAAGGAAATCAGCCATGAGACTGAAAACACAAGTTTCATTTCCCCTATCTTCTTTCCTCCCTCTCTCCTTCTCACCCTCTGGCATCCAACTGAACGTCAGCTGGCACAGCCTACCAGTCTGCCGCATGGAGATGAAGAAGTGGAAGGAGAGACGGGAGAATGGTGCAAGAGGAGCACGATAAGGGGGGGTATATAAGATTTTCCCCATCAATTCCACTACCTGATTTTTATACGTTCATGTGGTAAAAAACAAAAAAGGAAAGTGGAGAGTCAAAAGAAGGTAGACTGAGAGAGCGTGACAAAGAGAAAGTTACACCACTCATGCAAAAAGAGACTTAAGCAGAGCTGTCTAAGCACCAATTCTTTCTCTCTCCTCTGCCATGTTTCTCTTTTGGTCTGTTACCCACCCACACAGCCATATATTCAAACATATGCATGGTGCAGGCATATGAACCATGTATATTCTAACCTACACAAACACGTTTGTTTAAAGAATGCATAGTAACGCATCCAACAGAGAAATTAAAGCAATTGCTGCGCGGCTGACAGTATAGGGATAGTTTCTTAGGGATAGGGATCTCTTGTTTCTACAACTGACCTGAAAAAAACAGCTTCCACTCTTCTCATCAAGAAGCCTCTGCAAATTTCACACATGCTCCGTGCACAAAATGCGATCGGAGTACGTTTTCTTACCATGAACAGTCAGACGTGACAACAAACGTTCTACTGTCAGCAAAGTTTTCCTTACTTGCAAAGGTTTTTTGAACTTTGACCAAAATTTTAGCATAACCTTGCCCAGTTGTTTTAGTTGTTTAACCTTAGGCAGAAGTTTAACTCGCTTATACCCTGTCCAAACCTTTTTTTTTTACCAAAATAAATGTTCACTGATACCAGTACTCGGCTCTTTAAAAGGCTTTAAAGCTTTGCAGCTCTAAACACACGTGTTCCCATGAAAAATCCTTAAAAAACACATAAAAAAGTGATATGTTTTACATTTACAGAAGCAGCAACAATATGTGTTTGGAACAAATATAAAGACACAACAGTTCATTCAGCAACAAAAGAGGGAAGGATCCAAAAACCTGACAGGTATTATTGACAATGTGACGTTGGTGTTGTGTGTATTTTGGGTGGAATAATTCCTAATATGTAGTCCACCCTCACTGATACGCAATACAATTCAACAGCACCATAAACTGCAGCCTCCAAATGGACCATAAAGTTGAGTAAATATCTCTCGAAAACAGTTTCAACAAACACTGGACATGAATGTAGGAATAGAAGGGCGGGTGTATTAGACTGCATTAGTTTTAGCTACTGTGGGTGTACATGATAAACTGGGAGTGTATACCATCTTTCCGTGCACACACAAACACATTCAGGAAGAGACCTTCTCTTTCTCCCTCATGAGGATAAATAACTGGGGAGCAAGTGTCAATCAGCCACGAGTGGGTTAATATTCATCACCAACACCTGGCAACCCCTCAGCAGGCAGGAACCAGGAAAAGCTCAGGTTACCGAAGCCGATAACGTCAAAGCACCCACACGCAAAATCAATTTGTTTGACAAAGCACCACACGTTTGTCTCTCTCCCAGTGATCATGTGAACATGTGTCCACATACGTTGTTTTACAAATAACAACGCGTGCATGTGCACACATGCTATGGAAAGATTAAAATCATAATCTGACAGCCGTCAAAAGGCAGCGCCGTCCTGCACTCTCTCTGAAAAGCCCATGCGCGCGCACACACACACACACACACACACACACACACACTCTCACATGCACATACTAACCTTTCCAAGCCACAAACACACCATTAGACCCATACACCGTAACCCCACCCCCCACCCCTCAACGCACACACCCACACATCTCCAAACAGGTGGCTCTGCTACAGTCAGGAAACAGAGGAGCCGGATGCTGCTTTTTCCTCATTAAGTCCCAGAAGAGACAAAATGTACAAATCCTCTTCTCCTTTCCACCTCTCTGTGGACGTCTGTCTCCTCCTGCAGCGGCTGCACAGACAGGTTTTCCCCAGCTGCTTGGCTATGCTAACCCTGTGCACTATATATAGGACTCAACAGAGCTAAATCAAACACAAACCCACTCGGGCCAGTGATGCAGAGACAGAGATATACAGCGGCAGTAAAGAGGAGGCAGAGTGGTGATAAAGGATTAGTATTTACCGTGCGTGTAGGCTAGCACAGGAGCATCTTGACTGAGGTGTCGCTTACTCCTTCTTCCTCCTTGCTCTGATCTCCTCCCTTCTTCCCTGCTCTCTCTGGGTGGGGAATTGTCAAACGGCTGCAGCAGCAGCAGCAGCATCAGCATCAGTAGCAGCTCCAGGGCCTGCGTGTCTCTCTCTCTCTCTCTCTCTCTCTCTCTCTCTCTCTGTCTCTCTCTCTTCTCCTCTGCTCAATTTCCCCCTTTCTCTCTCGCGCTGTACGTGTGTGCAGCGAGCTGCGGAAATCCACTCTGTTGAATTAATCAGCCAGCTCCACTGCTACAACCATCAGCTACATCAGAGGCTACTGTTAGGAGAAGAGGTATCATTGGCAATAGGAAGCAGACATCTTGGAGTCTGGGATACAAATAAGGATGGTTTATTGGAAAGCTGCCCTGTACAACCACAGTCTGGACCTTCCTGCCTGTCTGCCAAATTAACTGAAATGACAGCAGCCTGCATGATGCTGGCTGCTGGCAGATACACCCTCCCTCCTCCCCTCTGCTCCCCAAAGCCATGACACTAATTGAACAGGGTCTTGATTGATGCCACTTTTTTTTTTTTTTATAAACATACACACATCTAATCATGAGGTATTAATAAATGTATATAATGTTATATAGTGTATAATGTTCACCTTTGAAGCATCATTTCTGTTTTCTCCACATTTGTAGGCTTACAGAACTACTGCTGAGATATTCAGATCTTATTGAGCCGCTTTTATGCAAAGTTTCCCGAAGACACGACCCAAACGCATTTTGCGTGTTAAATTCCACATGCATAACATGCGAGGCTGAGTTTTATCCCCGTGCGACCAATTATTCCATTTTCGGTCTGCTCCAACTCTAATCCTCACAGTTTCACAGCTTTTAGCCTTTAACTACAACACAGAACACACTTGCTATCGCACTGCCTACACTGCCTTGTCACAATGAGTAATTATATCATATTGATATCAGCTTATGTGTGGGGGCTCATGCGTGTCCATGCATGTGTATGTGCGACTGTGAGTGTGGGTATACCACAGTTAGCCCCTAAAATGATTTAATCCGGTTAAAGGGATTTTCAATTAATCCAGGAGGGCCCTACATTTTGACAGTGCCATATTTTTAGCACATTTTCCTTCTGACGCAACAGAATTTATTTTCCCCTCCACTTTTAAGGCTAATACCATTCAGTGCTCCCACAAGATGGACAGCAAATTTGTTTCGGACACTTGTGTCGGTGTATGCTCTGAAATCAAGCCAATGTTGGACATTTATGTAACTATCTGTCTGTGTATCCCTCAGATGAACACATTATTGGCAGATTTTTTTCTCTGCTACTTCTATGGCCCGTTCCAATTCAAAGAGGGATGAAAGCAGCAGTTGCCTAGGCAGCAGCACTGTGAGGTACATTATTAACTGTGGTTATGTTGATTTTGAGTGATGATAAATCTATGAATATATGTATATATATACTGTAAATGACTTAATAAGGTCATAATGAGTAGTTCCATTTCATTGGAATTGAAAGTGTACAGTTATGAAAGAAGTGTAAATACTCTCCATGAAGCAACAACAACAGATCTAGGCCTTCAGGATCAGTAATTAAACTACAGTAGATTAGACTGTAGCAGCTTCTGATTGCAGCTGTGGTTTTGGATGTTTCCTAAGTAATAAAAAACTTCAAAGACATTGGTGTTATCATTTAAATATGTCCCACTCACTACCAGGAAGAAAGTATATCTCATTTCAAAATGTGTGTCTGGAATGAACTCTCAGAAAATGTCCGAAATTTGATTATGGGCTGGCATGGCCCTCCCTGATATACATCAAATCTGCTTAAATTACTGCAGGCATGAAGCTGCACAGGCCAGACCAGCGTCCTCAGTCAACCCCTGTGCCTGGGTGTGGGCGCTAAGGAGGTTAGGACAGGAAGTGGGAGGGGGGGGGGAAGAATGATGGAGACAGAAGAGAGGACAAATGTAGATGCAGAGCGGAGAGAGGGGGAAGACTTTGAATTAATGGGAGACAAAGTGAGGGGTGTGAGAAATATATAAGGCGAGAATGAGGCTCGCAGATGGGAGACTTGAATGGCGAGGATCACGTGACCAGTGAGGGTAGCCGAGCTAGCACTGGTATTAGCAAGCTAATCTGCCAGTATGTTTTCAGCTGGCTGTGTGAGCTTGTTTTATGAGTTTTTGTTGTGTGTAAATAGAACTGTAACACAAAAATGTAAAAGTAACTTATTTTGAAAATCTGATTAACACCCCTATTTTTTTATGTCTCTGTTCTGTGTCCGTCAGCTTGTTGCTTTCTGTCGTTGTTGGTCGTTTGCCTACATACATGTGTCCGTGTCTACTCTTGAATGTTTTTTTATGTATCTATTTTTTTTTTTTAG
>NTHP01000030.1:12284-26685 GCA_003416845.1 Oplegnathus fasciatus
TTTATGTATCTTTTTTTTTTTTTAGTCGTCTGTTTGTTTGTCTATATGTCGTCGTGGTGACCGGCTTATTCACCCCTGCTTTTTTTTCTTTGCTTTTTTTTAAAAAGTAATATTGTGGTCCTTATGACAATGATTATGATTATTACTATTTGTATTATAATTTTTCTTTTCCCCTCATAGGGTACTAATTTGAAAAAGAATAAAAACAAAGTAAATTTAGTCCTCCGAAGAGGGGGGGTGGTGGTGGGCCNGTGGGCCAATAAAAAAAAAAAAAGAAAATCTGATTAACTAGGATGTTTGCATGAATATCATAATGGATAAAATGTCATATTTTGGAGGAAGATTAGCTTGCCACAAGCAAAACTAAATAGGAGGTGAAAGAAAGAAACGTCGCACTTTACTATGAATATTTTACAATTCTTTCAAGGACAGTTGTCTTATGAGCTTCTTCGCTGTCTACCTTTGTCCAAAGTACAAGCAGACAAGCTATCTAGGCTACCAAAAATGAGCCTACTGTTGGCAAATCTACAAAGCACGACCCATGCGTTGCGTAGCTTTGTTCACGTTACGCATGGTAAATGTTACAGTAAGAAAAAAAACCTTGAACGTGTTTTCCTCTTCTCTGACCATTTCCTCTAAAGCTTAGAGTGCTTTGCTTCGGCTCTCAGTAGTTTTACTTAAGTAACAAGACGAAGAAGAAATGGAATGGGAAATGGACTGGGAAAAACAGGATAATGTAGTTACATAGAGACAACTTGAGCCCTCTGAAGAACACTGTCTGAGATAAACTCAATTAAGAAAAGAATAGAAACTTCAGCCAAAACACACCCTGTCTAATATCAGTTGTTACAACAGCCTCGTGAGTCAAAACAATGTGGGTTTTCTGAATATCCTGTGGGTGGTGGCGGTATTATTCCAGCTGATTTGGGTTACATTACACCGGCCTATTATTAACCCTGGTTTGTCTGTGCATCTTTAATTAGAGCTAGTTAAAATGGAGATTACTGGGTCAGCTGAGACAACGCGGCTATTACGAGTATTGATTAGACGCTGTTCTTCTTTACACTGGGACAGCCCATATCATCATGAGAACTATCATCTGAGTGGGCCAGCTGCTAGCTGTACACAATCGTTGCCATAGGGATAGTGTCCAGGGAGACAGCCGTGGCCTTTTAGCAGCAGACACACAGCATACAGAAGGTCATTCCTCACCTAAGGTACCTTTCTCCGACTGTCCATCACAGATTGTTTCCAGGCAACCGGTCTAAAGCTTTTTGTTTTGTTTTGTTTTTCCCAGGAAGCAGTCCACCTTCTCAGTATTTTTTCTTGGCATTTAGGTAGCAAAATAACAAATGAATTGGAAGGACAGACAGAGACACGAGAATCTAGCTGAAATGCCCCATGAAATTCATTCTCAACAAAACAACGAGGATTAAAAGCAAGAGCGCATTTTATTTTTTATTTTAATTTGAGGCATTTAGCTGACAGCCTGATCTAGCACCCTGACCTAACTATACAACAGGGGAATAAAGTGGAAAGGGAGCCCCAGTTATCCTGATCTGGGCGTGGTCACTCTTGCTCCGAAGATGCTGATCAATAAAGTAGCCCCTCAACTAGCCCCTCGACTCAACACTATTGCTCTGTGATGAAATGGGCATGCGAACTGTTTCATTTCATTGATTTGAATCAAATACTCAACTACAACTGTGTGTACTAGGATGAGAACCATGTACACTCAACCAAAAAACAAGCTGTGGACACAACGCTGACATACTATCATCTGCTAGTATGTTTAGCTGCCTTTAGAAATTGCTTCATTTTATGCACCCATTATCACCAACAGAGACAGAAGCATGCCATGTCATCGATCAGGGCAAAATAACGCCATCTAAATTAGGCATAAATACGGCAGTGATGTTATTGTTTATACACATAGATATCTATGAAATAACTACATCATGATGCCGATTTGTAAAAAGTCTGAATTCATGCTTTGTCAGGTCCGTCCGCAAGACCACAAACAAACAACTTTTAAAATGCTTGTTTTCTTAATGGAGTTTGGATCGATCAGGGCTCTCCAGAATCATAGACTCCACCTTTAATCTTATATCTTCAATCTAATGAGTGTTTTGTCCGGATCTACTACACGGCATCTTTTGACCATCACCCTGTACATTTAGCCCAGCTGTGAATTTGTTTAATATCGAGAGCTGCTTATAAATATAGATGTTTCAGCCATATTTCCCTTCACCTACTAAAAAATAGAGAGAAAGTTCATCTAGCATTACAATCTAAATTGATAGACGTGATGCTCCACCATCTTTTCTATTCTTTCAATACCCTCACTAGGTGCAAGCCCACAGTATATCTGCACGAGCAAGTATGCAAGAGTGAACCCGCTCTCATGACTGAGCTTCTCTGAGTCTGACTGATCCATAGCTGAGTCTGTCTTTGCATGAATGACCATGATGCAGTCTGTGATAATGTGGCTGTCAGCAGTGACAGCAAAAAGACTGCCAGGCACCCAGCTGGACTACCTCCAATAGTATCTACCCGTATATAGAAAACACAAGAACACACACACTCATATATAATTACATAACATTATTGAGTTATTGAGTTGCTGACTATTGCATGTTAGCTATGATGACGGACAACATGTTTGTGCCAAGGTTTTGGCTGCGAAGATGGACAAACTCTCCCACCGGGCAGGTTGCCATAAATTTCTCTATTGGAAAAGAAATGTGCTATTGTGTTCAGATAAAAGAGGGAGAAATGCTAAAAAGGTAACATTGTGCTGCGTTATAAGTGATTTCTCAGCTCATATAGTAAAAGGAGAGGGTCCAGTAGTTCCTGGGAAAGTTTTACACATACTGGTTGTTCTCAGTAGGAGAAAGAGTGATGGCAGAGAGTATGGTTAATTCTTCATGTGTGCTGTATCTCGTCTTCATATATGGAGGCAACAAACGGGAGACTGTAGCAAATTATTTGGGATTTGGTCTACGCTACTTTTTCAAATATGAACTGATGTATGTTTCTATACCACATCACTGAGAAGACGGCGATAATGCTCTTCATCACAAACCAAACAAGTGGTGTGCCAAATGATTTTAGCCTGAGAGCTACACTGAACTGAAACAGTCAATAAAACGTTTGTAAATGCAGAATGTTGCATGCGGGTTTTGCTCTATTTTACTGAAACTAATTTCAAGCCATTGAGGCTTATAACAGAGGCAGCCATTATGCTCTGTCGGTTCCCCCCTGACAGTCTGTCCACACTCCTGCAAATGGGCGTGTTGCCAAGACAACGGCTCACACACCTTGCCATCCGAGACCACCTGGGGGAGGCCTCCAAAGGACAAATTCACTAAATACACAAATGCATGCATGAACATACAGTGCAAACAAAAATATACATGGCCCCTGCGCATACACACACTCCCATGTACAATACACACCAAACCACACTCCCCACCTTATCTATTTTACACCACATTACGCATGCCCACATATCTGCATAACAAGACCAAAGAGAGGGAGTATATGTGAACAGGGCCATGCGAGTCACCCCGCTGTACACAGCTGCGGCCTTGAAGAATAATAAGCTGCAACAGGGACTACAGTGCACTCACTGACACTCTCCACATACATACAGTAAGTACCACGATAATAACATCATAATAGTTTCAATTCCAGAGGAGAGTTATCAGTAAATATGTATATTATGCTCGTTTGCAGGCAAAAAAAAGCCCCTGTCATGTCAAATAATGAGTGTGTGAACAGTGCAGACAGGCTGAGAAAGACAGAATATGTGTGTGTCTGTGTGAGAAAAAAAGACAAAACTGGTGGTGGTGGGAGTGGGGAGTTTACCAGTTTCCTATACTGCTGTTTCTCTTGGCGAAGCGTGGCTACTTCAAGCTTCAGAGCTCGGTTTCTCTCCTCCAGCAATCGAAAGCGGTTCACATTGTAGACTGAGTGTCCTGCTGCTTGCTGGGATGAAACTTCATATCTTGACTGCAGAAAATGAACAAAAAATAAGAACGAGGACAAATTACCAATATTAGGCATTTCTGGTATTATTACTATCATTATTATCAGTAGTAGATGTCATACTACCATATAAAGTCTAACAAGACTAAATATACAGTAACAAGACTAAGAGTCCACCGCCATGCTAGGGGCTCTGTGAGGCCCCACAGCTACATCCGCATGCTAACATGCTCATAATGACAATGCTAATGTTAAGAGGGTATAATGTTTGCATGTTCACCATCATTGTGTAGCATGTTAGCATGCTAACATATGCTAATTAGTATTAAACACAAAGTACAGCCAAATGTCATGAATTTTGCAACTATTTAGTCGTGAACCAAAATACTGGCCAAATTAAAATTTTGACCTGACCATGGAGTAGAGAAAAAGTCATGGGATCACCTAAGTTATTATATAATTCATCCTGAAGGTGACATGACTATGTGTATTATATTCATGGCAATGCATCTCACTCAAAACCATAAATGTGAACCCCATGGAAAGAATTAGGGAATCACCAAAGTCACTAGGATACATCATGTGGGAACCATGAAAGTCTGTACAGTTTTCGTGGCAATCTGTCAAGTAGACGTAGCAATATTTCACTGGATAAATGAAAACTTTGACCTGCTAGTGACAAAAGTCAGAGGATCACCAAAATCATTAGGATTCATCACCTGAGCACCATGGATATCTGCACCAAATCACATGGCAATCCATCCAAAAGTTGTTGAGATAATTCAGTTTGGACCAAAGTCCAACTGACGGACTGACCAACAGACATAATCGGTATAAAAATGATTCATATGGAGGAAACAAGCACTTGATAAATGTAATTTATGAAAAAAAAGGACATAGGGCTACTGTCAATCTTGCTTACAGTGATGTACTCAGGCTTTAGTTCCATCCCGTGGGGTCAGTCACAGGAAAAGGATTACCAGGCCTGAAAATGAAGCTGCTACTGCAACAGGTTTTGAGCCTCAGCAGGATTTGCCAGTCAGTGTTTTTCTCCTTAGAAATGTTCTTGATGGGATTGAACCCTCCATGGAAATACACTGCGTATCTGTAAAAGGCAGGCTGGCAAGCTTCTCTCGAGGTCTGTGAATCGTTTCTCGTATTGCTCAGTTAGTTTTCCTTCATGCCAGACATCAGTTTGTACAATTTGATGGCACTTTTTTGAGTTCACAGTTGCCTTGTTTTGGAACAGAACTGCTCTTGCTGTCAATCTTGTACTTTTTAAAATTTCCAATCACTATGAGGCCACCAGAGGCGTTGCGGATGACAGAGGGACTGAGCAGCTGTTTGGCTGTGGTAGGGGGGAAGCTGATTTTGGATAAGTGGATGTAAACTCTTCCTGTGCCTCCTGAAATTAAACACCCACCGAGAATGTGAGGATGCCCTTTGCTCTGTTTTGTGTCAAAAAAAATCTTCCCTATAAGTTCATCTAAAAATGGATTTGATGCTCTGCTCCTGTTCACCTACTTTGAGTAATATAAATGTATGAAATAGGAACATTTTGGAGAGCTACAGTCTGAAATCCCAAATGGGGTGTACTCTTCCCATTTGCCTCCTGAAAAAGCACACTTAGCCAGGCCAGCCACTCCAATATTACCACAGCTATAAAAGGAAAACATTACCACCCTAGACAAAAGGGCTGCATTAATCTGAAGCCTGCTCACTTTTCTCTTTTCGCCCCTCTATCGCTGCTCTCTCTCCAAAATTTAAATTACCTTTTCCCATTTGGAGGAAAATTAAGGAAGAGGTGAAAATATGAACCCGTTGTTCTGTTCGAGGACTTTTTCCTTGTAGTAACCCCTGACGGACCAACCACCAGATGGTTCTGATATCAGTTTATATTATTCTAATATATCAATTAGCATGTTACCAGAGCATTTGGTATCTTGTCAGGCACACAAAAGAACTCACACACACATACACAACAACAAGATCCCTTGACTGCAAGCCAGACTATCATCTTCCACAAAACAAATACTAAAACAAAGTTGCAGGCAATATGTCAGTTTACACAGACAGCCAGAGCTACCAAAGCCAGTGTGACGGACCTGCCAAGCAGACAGAAAGACCGCCAGATCCACCTGCTAATACAGCAGACCTGCCAAGCCAACAAGCCTACAGATAGACCCACCAGTGTAATATGGTCGACTTTCCAAGAACAGACAGAGAGATGGATGGACCTGCCAACCAGTACTGTGGGTTTTCAAAACAGACAGACAGACTAACACATTCAGTCAGCCTATTTAGAGCGAGATATTAGGCCATATGGACATCCATGTGAGAACTGATTTAAGAGTCATTTTGACCAGAAAACCATTGGTGCAAAAATTGAATGGGGCACTCAAAAAATCTAAAACAGGTAATCACTTTGGTGAGCTGACAACTTGTGGTCAGAACAGAGAAGATGACAATGAAATTGGTTCTGAAATTGCACATGTTTAAAATATTTTAGACATTTTTTATTCCATAAAAAATAAGAAAATTCTAAAAAGAATTATTGCATATGGTTGACTGGGCTCCAGTGCAAATGAATGGTATACATCAACTCTTATCTATGCCAGGTCGAGACATCTAATTGAGACATGATAAGTTCAGTCCCCAAATCAGTCAGTCATGCAGACAACCGAGGCTGTGACTGCAACCAGTCCCGTGTCGGCCAGGCCCCGATTGTGCCGTCCACTTGGGAGACGTCATCCTCGTACCGAGGGGGCTGCCGAAGCTGCTCTGACAGGAGCTGCGTCAGAGTCGGGAATCATGACGCACTCGTTCGCTCCGGGGCCACAGGAAACACTGACAACATCTCCTGCTAAATGTGAGCCAGGAGGGGAGGAATTAAAAAAGGACGCAGTGAAATGGTACAGAGAAGCATTCTGGGCCATGCATCCACTCCCAAAGGTGTGTCGTCTCACACACTTTTGGAATCCCGGCCTTTAAATTCAGCCTTGATGAGCAAATGGCACGCTGCATCACAGGCATTTGGATATCGCTTATTCCACATAATACAGTTGTTACGAATACATCCAAAATTTGGCATTCATTCATCCAGTCGTTATGCGATGGAACAGTGGTTATCTGTATTTTCTGTTTGTTTTCCACAGGCTTCATGATGTTTGGTAAGGAGGTCCACAACATTACACCACTGCGGATAAGATACCATAAAATGTAAATAGTGTATGAATAAGCAGATTGAGAATGTGTGGAAGGATGCGATAGGAACAAAGCATTCATTAGCCGAGAAAAACTGCACACTAGGCAGTCTCGGAAAGAAAGAGCGAGAAGACCCCGCAGCAGCCACCTTGAGACTCTTAACATCAAACAAAAGGATTTTCCTTTGTGTATGCGTTTAATATTAGGTTGTTCTCTTCTTTTTCATATTCATCACAGTGGGACAAGCACACACAAACAAAATATGATAATCACTTCCAAGTGCTGGTCTACATCTGTCGCTCTTATCCAGTGTTGCCGAGCAAAATGGCTTGTTCCTCTTTCCTTTCTTTCAGTCCAACTGAATAAAACCTGTGTCAGTTAGCAAGAGTCCATTCCGAGGGGTCAGTCACAGGTAAAGGATTACTTGAGCTATAAATGAAGTTTTGACTGGAGGTAAAACAGGGCTGAGACTGCATTTAGGAAAAAAAAACAGCCCAACTAGTGCTCTCAAATGAAGCCATGTGAAAAATGTTTATATATACTCAATAGTATACAGCCCCCTCTGTCCTGCCTAGCGATTCAGGCATACAGCACTCAGAGGAAGTCTTCGATAATGGAAATTTAACCACATGTTCCTCAATAAACCTATTGACAGGAATAGCGAGGCAACTACTGGGGAAGGGAGAAAATAAATTATTTTTGTGTTTACAACTCTCACACAAAAGGTCAAAGTTGTGGAACAACACCAAAACATAGTTAGTGTACGGCTCAAATGCATGTCAGCAGAGCAGAAACCTGAGATCAAAAGGGCTTTAACCTGGGTTAACAGGTTGGAGTCCTTTACTACGACGCATTTCACAAAGCCTTCTGAGACTCGCCTACTGTGATTCAATGAGAAGTTCGTGGACGCGTTCCTGGAAAAAGAACTGGCAAAATACTACAAACACAATTCTCTACGCCAAATTATTTATTCCTATGAAAGCAACATCAGCTGTAGAAACATATTTCCCACTAACGGGAGAAAAAAAAAACATACAAGGAACTACATTTCCGTGAATTGTCTGACCTGCACAACAGTGTTGACAACACCAATGATGGGTACACTGTGAGTGGATTATCCATTTAAAACTGAGGCTGGGGTAACTGTTTATTAAGCAAAGCAGATAATGTGGGTAGCTATTAAGATGTTACAGCATATAATTATGTAATAGGGGCTTTTTACTGCTTTATGCCGTGCACATTTAGGCTTTCCTCCTCTATTGCAGTAATTAATAGCTACTGATTTTAATTCATCATGACACCGAGAAATGCTATGTGTGCATTCATGCAGTGGTTCACTTAAAAAAAAACATTTTCTCGGATTTTTATGGCATTTCTGCTCCGTTGGATGACTTACGGTGGAGGGACACAGTAGAATGGATAAGGAAAGCAGCATGTGGCGGCTGGATTTGAACCAAGGGCATTGTGGTTAAGTGGCGTGTGCTCAGCCAACCGAGCCACCAGGGTACCCCAAGGTAATCTTATTTTGACTGGGGGTGATTTAAATAGATTGTCATATCGCCATCTGCCGTGCGAGTGAAATACTTGCATCAGTGCTGCCTGATGCAGTCAGCCGAGGATGTGCAACTATTGACCAACCACTAAACAGATTATCAAAGGAAGACAATTAGTCTTTTCAAGCCTATCAAGCTGCTCTTGCCCAGCAAGTGGTGTTATGAATGTGTTTCACTTGGAGAGGGATTTAGACAGACAGCTATAAATCTAGAGTCAACTACTCAGGAGAGAAATTACTCACTATCATTCACAAACACTGCTTCTCATAAAGGGAATACATGTTATCTTGTGTTTCCCAGAATGTATTAAATCTGAGAATCGCAGCAGCTACAGCAGCATCCGGTGTATCATTTGTGTGTTCTGAGAATAAGAAAATCAACAGCATCAAACAATCTAAAAAAAGGGGACTGGGACAGCAGCGTGTACAGACATGTATGTTTTTGCTGATACAGATAATGACAATGTCCCTACCTTAAAGGCAGTAACCCCCTTTGTCCCAAAATGACTCTTCCTGTCACATCACAAGCTGGCAGTGAAGGCGGAGGTGACACGTCCGTCCGTGTGAGTGTGTGCACGTGTATGCCGGTGTATGAGTGCCTGTGTGTGCAGTTGCAATGAGCGTTCCCAATCTGCAGCTTTAATAGCTTGCCTAGTCTGTACGCCACTGTAACAGGCTGGATGTCTCACCCTATCAGTGAAAGCAAAAACAGCTACAGTGGCTTGGCACTCTCTCTCTCTCTCTCACACACACACACACACACACTCTCTCTCAGTCCCACCCCTGAATCTGTTGACGCTTCCTCTCGTGCTCTCTTCTCCTGCCTCCAGTTGCGTTTTAAACCCTCCCTTCTTTTTTTTCGCTTCTGTCTCGCTCATACGCAGACATGTGCACGCCCTGTTCAACTGACCAAAAACAACGTCACACATGCCAAAAAAAAAACCCCGGACATGCATGGCAGCTTTCATTTAAATGGACTGTGTAGATCTATTGAGCAGTGATGTGTAAATCATTACATCATATATGAGCATGTTTTCCTCTGAATACATTTCCCAGGCAGAGCAGATCATGGTCCAGCATCCCCGACTCCTCTGTATCTTACTTTCTAACAGGCAGAACACATTCATTTTCTGTTTGCCGACAGAAGCAATGATCCATACATCACTCCATGCCACGTCATATATATATCTCATATACGTCTCACTATATTTCAGTTGTTAGTGTTCCCGTGGTAATACTACTTGTAACTTTCCTCCAGCATCAAATCAAATCTACACTGCCGTGTTCCTGAAGAGACCTCGGATACAACCATCCCTTTGCTCTCTTCACCTCCTTCTAAATCCCTGATCAGAGGACTCAAATTAAATCAGTGTGGTGGTTTTAGTGAGGTTACATCAGCAGCAGGCACTTGATGTATTCTGTCGATAGCCGCTCTCTGTTTAAACGCTGGGACGGAGGCACAGGACAGAGGAGAGGACAGAAAGAAAAGAGACACCAAGTGTGCGTGAGTGAGAAGAGAAAGCAGAACGTACGCTCTGTTCCACTCTGTTGCCTAGCAACACTTGCTCACTGTCTGTTCCCATCCTTACTGTAGATGCATTACTCTTGTAGTGAATTGGTTTTCAGGCATGACACGAAGCCCTGTGAGACCAGGGTTCAGGAACAGATGGAAACTGGATTGGGCAGAAATATGCAATGACCCCTTTAAATATGCAAATAGCTGAGGGCAATGTGTCATTCAACTACTTAAACAAGCTGCCACCTTTGGACCACGTCATGGCCTGGCCTCTTTCTCAATTTGGCGGATTTTTAACACTGAAATGTGTTTTCAGAGGTGTGGGGTCCTCTTCTGGCCATATTTGTAAAACGCTTGGAATAAAAGTAATGGCACGCCTGGGATGGTGTTACTGGTTGGACGCTTTCTTTACACCTGCTGATACATGATGACACACTCTTTTCCAGGAAGCTAACAAATTAGATTTTGTAATAGAAATTTTAAAAAATGGGCATGAGCATGAGCAATGTATTGGTAAATATGTGTACATTACAAAATAGAAAATTATCAACAAAACATACAAAAGTCATTTGATATTTCAGTTATATCTGAATCAGGCGATAGCGTGCCACTTGCTAGCAAAGCTCCCAAAAACACAACAGCAGACAGGTGTGTATTTGTTAGGGTCGGATGAGGTAAAAGATTATTGAAAACAACGGATTTGTGGTCAAAAACACAAAACTCTCTACCTTACACATGTTAAGACTGGAGGAGCTGGAATGAGATTAAATAACATTCAGCAATAATGACGGTGGCTCGTGCTGGAGAGCGAAAATGGATGCTGACATCGCATCGTAAGTTTGTTGCACACTGTCATGGCACAATTTGGAAAAATCTTAAACGACCTTTCTTGTTCTGCTTGTGTTCTCCACAGATCAGAAAATACAGCAAATAGACCTTCCCAGCGATATCTTCAAATGTTGTGTAATTCTCACTCGTGTAATAGGCAAACATTTTACATTTTTTCTAGTAATGCTAGCAATTAAGTGACCATTGAGTGAGAATTTGAACTTTTTACTATATATGCAGGGCTAAATATTTGGTCAAAGTTTGGGTTGTTAAATTAAAAAAAAAGGTACACATCACAATGGCATTGCATAGACCTTTTTCTGTGTTGTAAAGAACGTATTGGAGAAGGTGATTGGCAAAGTGCAGGAACTCCGTCATCATAACTCTAAAAACAGTTATCTAATGTTACATCATAATGATGTGTAATGAAGATCTGTCAGATTAGGTTGAGCAGATGTTCCTTTTTTCTAAGGACAGTCCATAAATTTGGAGCTTTATCCCCAGATTTCCTCCTCTCAAGTGGACTAACATGAGCTCTGTTTTGTGTTAGTAACAGGATCATTTTATCAGACTCTTATAGATAGGTTTTATCGTAGCTGTAGTAGCAGTAATAGTAACAGGACTACAGTATGTGGTACCACAGTACCTTGCCCTTGGTGTGCAGGTGGTGGTGGTGTATGTTTCTGGCAGCGATCATGGCCAGCTGTCTCTGGATCCACTGTAACTCCATCTGAGACTGCCTCAGCAGCTCCTCCACATGAACACTGGACGTGTGATCCCGCATTATCACCTGCAAAACCCACACAACCAGAGATTACGCACACACACCGAAGCTACACTGCAGACACTCACACTCTCCTCACACCTCCGTACAAGCGCACACTTACTGAACCACACACACACAAACAAAAACAAAACATACAGCTGAATGTGTACATAGTAAATGAACCGTAAGTACGAGCAGTATTCATACCAAGTACCTTTGCATTTTGACAGGTAACCAAGTGCATTTACTCAAGTGCTGCAATTTTGAGGTACATTTTTATTTGAGTGTTTCTAGTTAGAATAGTTAAAAATTCCACTAAATTTCACTTTTGCAAAACTACTGAACTTCCTTTGTTTGATTTGTTACTTGAGCACAGTTTCTAGCTTATAGCCTGAATGTAGGAGTTTACATGAGTAATATTCCACTGAAGTATTTCTTACCACTACCACTGCATTTTACATAACATAATTTTCACTTTTTCTCTGACTATCTTGTGCACTTTCATTTTGGTAGGCTGCCACCCAACAAATTTTTATAAAATAAATCCATCAGCAAAAAAGGCTTTAAGTTATACATAATTCCAAGCAAAAAATAACTTTACAAGTTACAAGGCAAAGTAGATCATATAGAAGGGAATTGTTCAGTAAAATGTGTTGTATTTTACATTATCACCACGAAATCCCCCCATACTAAGTTGACCTGAAATAAACAAAGCAAACAAAAATGTGCAACTGCACTTACAAAAACCATCAACATAGAGAAGAATAAATGACATATTACATGTACATAGCACTAACGAATCCAGCAAAGAGTTTCTTGGCACTTACTGTACAATTCCTTCATCTTCTTTCACTAAAAATCACATAAGTTGCTTGTTACTGTAAGTACATCATCAGTCCCTGACAGCACACACTTCCAATTTAACATTGCTGCCCCCCTGCATCAGCTCGTCTGCATGTATTTGTAGACTGTGGTGAATGATATGATTGATATATACATGTGTGTGCCCATGTGCATGTGTATGAGTGCGTTCGGTGAGAGAGAGAGAGAGAGAGAGAGAGAGAGAGAGAGAGAGAGAGGGCTCCATTCAGTTATATAAGAGAGGATTAGTGTATCACAGCCACACAATGACAGGGGGAGCGTGGAAAAAAACATCAGCTTTTATCAGTCGGTGCTAAATCCCCATCTATGTTGTCCTGTTTGTACCTTTGCACACACACACACACACACACACACGCACACAGGAATACCATATTCACAGTAACTACAATACAGTGACACATGGAGGGTTAAGAAGGTTAAGACTTATCTGACTCTACTGCTGCATCATAACACTCAAACTGCTGATTTCAGTCATCTGTTTTCAGTCTTTTGGGCGAATGCATTTCTTTTGTAATAAACAAAAACAGCAGCACAACAAGATCACATTTCTAAAAACTCTAAATGAGCCACTTTTTGCTTAAAGATCCTCAAAAACGGAGCTGCTTTTTTTTTTGGATACGATCAACAACAAAGTGTCAATAATTAATGGACAATGAGTGATTTGTTGCTTTTCCTCAGAGGCAATACCTTAAAACTGTAAGATTAATCAGCTCCCTCTTCCCCCTGTCTCTCTTAAGAGCCTCAGCCAAATGCTCAAACAGCTTCTCCGTGCTGACTCACCTTGGACAGCTTCTATTTCCTCACAGGGGACTGGAGGAGGAGGACAGACATAACAACAACAACAACAACAACACACAAAGCTCAGGAGTCCCGTAGATTTATGCAGAAATGTCCCATCCTGCCAAGCCCTCTCTGAACCTGCAGCGCTAAGCATCTCTCTCACAGATTTATCAAAGTGAGAGGAGAGAGCCGTGCCTACGTCATTATCCAGGCCTGAATGGGGTCTTTCGTTTGCCATCTACCTATCAATTAATCCATCGACCCATTACTATGATTGATTTCGTGATATTGCTGCTTTATTTTAGAGTAAGACATTGGTGCATTAGGCTACTGTTGTGAGCTGATTCTGAGCAAACAAATCTTCATTGTTGCACAGTTTAAACTTGTGCACAGTCATACCCAATTAAAAAGACAGGTCTGGTTAGATGTGACAAGAAAAAGTGTTCAGAAATGTAGACGGTGAATGGTTTTTTAGCCTTGCTCTAAGCTCTGTGTGTGTCTAAAGCTTTTAATGCATGCACTTTGTCTGCAGTGGAAGAGTTTCAGCAACTGGGGAACAACTTTGTAAAACTGAAGTTTGCATACACACTTAAAAAAGGACCCAAAAAAGTATATCTAAGGACATGATGTTGCAGCTGAAACACTGAAATGTTCAGAAAAATCTTTAGCATGCATACAGTGCAGTCTTTTTCTGTAAAATACTGGATATAGTCACAAATAAGTGAAAGATTATTACCCATCCAAGCGAGGCTCTTCGGTTTCTCTCATCCCCTTCTCAGTGATCTTCTGGCTTGCTGGCTTCTCACCCTCCCAGTTTTCGTCTGTTGCCACGTGTCCGCCTTGTAATCCTCAATAACAATAAGCCTTAAAAAAAAAAAAAAAA
>NTHP01000030.1:26702-38567 GCA_003416845.1 Oplegnathus fasciatus
CTGCTTAGCCTGTCCCTCTCTAAGTACATGTTTTGGACAGCTTCTCCCTGATATGACTTGCTCTTTTCAAACAGAAGTCAGTTATGATTCAGAATTTTCTCTCACGCAGTTCTTGTACCCAAGGCTGCCTGCTGTGGGACCATATGGCACACTTAACAAGGGGATGAAACACAAACAGGAGATGGGGGGAAAAAAGAGCATTTAAGGCTAAACTCTCACCTACAGTGTGAGGGCAGAGATGGCCTCATGATGGAAACATTCTCCATGGCTTGTCACTTTAGCACAGCCCTGATATTTTCTGATAAGCCAGCACCTGCAGTGCACAACACACAGTTTGATATGTAACAAGCGAAAACTTAAAGCCCACACACCATGGATGTATTCTAATACATTCATGCCACACACGCACACACACATTCATGGTCCATGCACACAGCTGTTCTCAGGTCTGTGTGGGAGTCTTTACACTGTACATGACCTCTCCCTGAATCTGCTGTTTATTCTGTTGCACCTGTTAGGGCAGGAAACCTTTTTCTCTTTTTTCTTATTGGTGCATGAAGTTTGGTGACATCACATCATTCCAAGTATAACCACGCCCACATTTAACCTGAATGCAATCAACCTGAATAAGTGAAAACACCCGTGCAGGTGTGCAGGGCCTTTTACCCCACATGGCTACCTCAGGGCAGACACAGCCCTGACATGTTCTGATCTTATAAAGGTTTTAAGGCCAACATGTTGGCAAAAGATTGGCTGTTTGCACATTAAGCAGATTGGCTTTCAGTTAAAGTCTTGCTCCTGGCATCTGAAACATAGAAATCCAATATTGATTCTCCCTTTATCACTGGCGTCATCAACTGCTGAGAAAATGTGGTTCTTTAGGTGGCGTATACTGCTTTTAGCAGAGCTTTTTTTAGCTGAAAATGGACAACTGCTGCTGTAGCAGTGAGGCCAAAATCAACTAATGCGGCATGAAATTATCCAAAACAGGCTACTAAGCAGCGGAGAGCTGCAAAGTTTGATGGTAAGTCTCTGTGTGGTCATCACTGACCATTTTAGCCATACAGTATTCAAACCTTCAGCTTCAAAATTCAATATACATCACATTAATTTATAACTGATTCCTAAAAAAATACCCTAATGGAAACAACGGAAAAAAATTATTCACCATAAAAAAGTTTTTATTGATGTACAATAATGTAAAAGACATCAACTGTCATGGAGAAAAACAACACAACTCCAGATCAAATGCATTTCTGTTGTTGTTCTTGTTGCTGCTGTAGCTGGCGCTGACCTCAAAGAGGCACCTATATATTTCTTCAGAAGAGAAGTCTGTCCACGCAGATGAACTGGTCCCAGAAATGTATACCATGTCGTGAATGCTGTTCATTGTTTTCACTTGTTTTAATCCAGACAGAAGTGCTGAACTAACACATCTCCCCCTCCTTTCAGTAACTGTGTGGCAGTTTCGAACTCCAGAGGGACGCTCTTCATCTGAGACTGCTTCAGGTCTCTCTCCATCAGCTGGGGATAAGAACATGGGACACGTTATTCATGCTACTCAGAAGACTATGAGTATAAAATGAGTTTTATTAGAGTTAACTTCCATTTAGTTTCTACGCACTAATAGACAACACTGTGCAATTGTTATCTGAACTATTAAACACTAAAGAAACCGATGAAGAAAGCAGTTTGGAAGTGTCACATCACCTCATATGTTGTTATCTCCAGCACCTCGCTGATGTCATCCTCTTGTTCTGCCAGGGGTGTGTTGATCGACATAGCAGCTTTGGCCACATCTGGATGGTAATGCTTCTGCAGCGACTGGAGGAAAGAAGAAGAAAGAAAGGAATGTAAACTTTAATTGAAAATGAAGCAATGTGTGTTGACACTCCTTCATCTTGTTTTCCAATCAACACGACAAAAACCTTGGCTGACACAAGTCATAGCTCAGTTGCAGTCAGTGTCATGGATGACTCATTTTTGAATCCAAAACCGTCACATATTGTACACACCTTAATCTCCCACAAGCTGCTCTCTAAGGCACGGCACAGAGCAGGATCCTCTTCATCCATTAAATACGGGTCCTCCAAAGGTTCTGTCATTATGAACAGAAACAGACGTATATATATATATATATATATATATATATATATATATATACATATATCCCAAAACACTTCATTGTACATCACAGTAAGATTCTTACAAACTGTCTTAAATATTATAATGAATCTAAAAATACCTGACGTTTTGAATGGTTATAAACTGATGAAATGACAAATGTTGACAAATTCCAACCAGAAACAGAAGAGTGACCGACACTCACCATCTTCTGCGCTGGGCTTGTGAATAAGGACTCTGCAGGATGGGTGGCGACGGATCAGGTTGTAGACGAAGGGCAGCACTATGAGGAGGGCTGTAGGCGGCGCTGTGAGAGCCAAACGAGCCAGGCGTTTGGCAAAGGCAGCCACTAGGTACACTGGCAAGTGACTGGAGGCAAGCCCAAACACTTATGTTATATGTTAGTCATGTGTATTTGCTTTTTGAGTTTCTATGGTCATTATCTTGAATAGTGGGAAGCTAATCATTAGGTTATTAAATAGTTTAAAATATCCCAGATACAGCCAGTTTGAATCATAAAAACACATTGTCCCTCGCAACTACTGCTGCCGTATCACTTGACCTCCATTTAGATCAGTGGGGCTCGCCAGTGGCCAACAATCAAAAGGTGTGGTTATACTGTTAAATTTCAATCTATAACTACTGTACTGCAGGTCAACTACAAATAGTATTAACTACAACTGTGTACCTGTCCAGTGCTCCAACAGGACAGATGCAGGCAACTATAACTGGATAAACTGAGGTTAAAAAAAAAAAAAAAAACTTTTAGTGAAGCATGAATGATCTTACCTGGAGCTAAGGAAGAGGTTGGCCAGGTGAAAAAAACGTGCTCTGTACTTCACATGGAAAATAGAAGGCTCAAGCAGATTATACAGCTTCTTGTAGAAATCAGGGTAATCTCTGCAAAAACACACACACACACACACACACAAAAACATACAGTAAGTCAAAAATACGCTCCAGTCTACTGTTGTCCTTTATAGATTCAGGATGGAGCCTTAATTAATGTCACAATTACAAGCATCAAATTAATTAATTTTTCATGTAATACTCACAGGTTGTGTTGATGTATGAGGACAAAAAGGCCATTGAGGGCCAGCAGGCTGATAGCCCCACCTGTTCAACAAAAACATGACAAAGTGCCGTATCAGGATTACCAGCATCACCCTATAGAAATATTACATACCAGGGACCAGGTGTGAAAATGCCACTATGGTTGTTTTAAAGTAGTTACTGTCAGCTCACATGAAGTCCTTAATGCACTGTCACTACTGAACCACACGCACAACTTACCAACTTCGTAGGCAGCAGTCAAGAAGTCAATCATCAGTGTGGGTTTACTCATGTGGGGCAAAATGGAGTCATGGAGGATCACCAGGACCTTTTTGTACATGTTGTTTGGCAACTACAACAGAGAGATGAGAAATTAATGAGACAAAGCATGGTCTTGATGGCACAGTGTAATAGATGAGCACAGAGAACACATTTTGATTGTAGAAAATTGTTTAACCTTAAACCAAACATTTAGGCATGATTGCGCAATCAAGATTTTTTTAATACCTTATACTTGAGAAAGCCCAGCCACATCCTCTCGAAGACACGCTTGTGTTCCTGTAATGAGGTAGAACATTCGAAATCGTAGTCAGGACGCATTTAAGTGGCGAGCAGAAATGTGAATGCCTGATTGCAAATATTTTACTTACATTCAGTTTAGCGGCTTTCCAGTCCTCATGCTTGGCTGGAGAAAAATACATCACTTTAATGACTTACAATAAATAACATCCACGTACAAAGAATAAAAACAGTTCAGCATCATCGCAAAGGAGAAACTCGCACTATGGCGTTACAACACTGTCAAAAAGCAGACCTCACCTTCCTGTTTGACCATAAAGTTGGTGAGCTCTGACTCCTGGCTTGGCACGATGATGTTGGACATGAGGGTGAACACATTGTTCTGATATATGGACACCACTGCCTGAGAGGAACAAGACAAGCCAACAGTATTCAGCAAACCAAGTAATATTTATTAAGTTAAAAAAAATTGCATCTAAATTGTGAAATCATGCAACAAGGACAGCTACAGCAGATGAGCTAAGCAGTGAACAGAGTTCTCCTACCCCTTTGTTTTTGTCCATGACTTTGCCCACATTCTCACGGACGGAGCTCATGACATAATAGCGTACATCCTCCATCTCAAGGAACTCCTGGAATCTGGAGATCAGCAGGGCGTTGTCTGTAGTTTTGGACAGCAGTCTGTCCACCACCGCCTGATGAAATAATAACAGAAATATCAGAAGTGCCACTAATGACAAAACGTTTGATGTCTTCAAAAGCATTTTAAAAAATGCCTTATTTCTTGTCTTGGCTAATAACATGAGGAAATGATTGAAGTCACACAAAAGAACAGATAAAGGATATCATTATTCCCACCACTGATGGCCAGGCTGCATGACGCAAAATCCTACCTGGATGGTTTCTCTCGGGAAGCTGTAGTGCTGACTCCAGTCCAAGTCCTCCAGGGGATGCTGTCCTTCTCCTGCAGCAAACTTCATCAGGCAGCAGAGGGCACTCTCCTGTGATTTATAAAAAACAGACAACTTGATTTCCTTTCTCGGGTCCACCAGCTTGCAGACGATAGTTAATATAACGGGGCCACAAAGAACAAAGTGTTATTATGTAAGAGGATGTTGACTCCAGGCTATGGTAGTAATAATGGTGTCATTTGTGCATGAGAAGTGAAAAACCCATGCACAATACACACCTGTACTGCCTTAGGAAAAAGCTTCCTGCACGTGTGTCATCACTTAAGACTATTAACAAAAATCATGACTCCAGGCTACAGTACCTGTTAAATTATATATCATATTATAATATATGAGCACCATTTCCATCCAAACTTTCAGTCAACTCACCTTGACTCCGTGAAGTTCATGGCTGAGGTGCTCGAGCAGCATCTCCACACAGCTGTTGTAACGGTGTCTCATGAACATGCGGTACTTCTCTTCAGCACTATACTCTCCTGAACCAGCAAAGATACAGACAGACAGACAGACAGACAGAACAATGATATGATTTGCAGCCCTGACAGTTTGTATCCATGTTCTTGTCCGATGTACAGCCCAGACAACCTCAGAGGAGAGGAAACGGTCTCTTCAGTCATATGCCTTAAAATTTATGGACCTATTCGACTTTAAAATTTGACAAATAATGTTTAGAGCAAAAGATAGAACGCTTCCTGACGGTATCCAAGGGATGTTTTCAATGAGGTGAGCAGGTATCCATTCAGGGGAACTTATGTTTGAAAAAAAGAGGGTAAGGACAAATGTGAATGTGCGACAGTTAAAGGGGTCAAATTATGGAAAATTGTAATAATGAACGTTTCTTTATTGCATTTTATTTATTTAGTTTTTGTTTGTTTTGTTTCACTGCTATTTGGGGCAGAGTGAGGGTAATGCTTTTATAAGTATTAAGGGTAGACACAATGAGCTCAGGCTTCAGCATACACCTTTTTTTTTCAGTCAGAGAATATTATGTTAGATTTTGTTGATTTTTTTTTATATAGGCTAATGATTTAGTATTATAACTGTATCGTCAATGTGTTGTTATTGTGTATAACTGACCGAAAAAATAAAACTAATCTTTAATAGACATTACTTAATCAATACTGAAATTTACTGCATTTATAAAACGTATAAACACATTATTGAAGTTTCATTTGATATCCCACCTTATAATTAGGGTTCATTATTATGGACTCTCAGCCTATACTCACCACTAGAGCTGCAACCATTAGTCGATTAATCGATTAGTCGTCAACTATTAAATTAATCGCCAACTATTAAGATAATTGATTAATCGCTATGAGTCATTTTTTAACAAAAAGCATCCAAATTCTCTGATTTCTGCTTCTCATATGTGAATATTTTCTGGTTTCTTTCGTCCTCTGTGACAGTATATTTGAATATTTTCGGGTTGTGGACAAAACAAGACATCTGAGGACGTCACCTTGGGCTTTGGGAAACACTGATCTACATTTGTCACCATTTTCTGACATTTTATGAACCAAACAACCAATCGATTAATCGAGAAAATGATCGACAGATTAATCGATAATGAAAACAATCGTTAGTTGCAGCCTGTACTCACCACTCAACGCCTCCTCCTCTCCGGGCAGTTTTCCCATGAACAGCTCTCTCCTCTCCAACAAGCTGCAGAACAATTTGCAGCTCGCACTGACAGCACTGATAACATCCTTCTCTTTTTCTGACTGCAGACGGACATAAAGAACACAAACATGTACACAGAGGATTGTTTTAATAACCTGAACAAGGCAGACAACCTCCTTGGTGACAGTAAAGCTAGCTAACCAGCATGTATCCACTTCACTCCAACAAATGTGAGTGTAACTTCGTATATTTTACCTGAAGGAACTCGAAGATGTCAAAAACGTCGTTGGCATGTTTCCTACTCTCCAGTATACTCTCGACTTTGCTGTTTAGGTCGATTTTAGCTGTTTTTCCACTTTGTTCTGTTGTTTTTGTCGAACTCACGTTGCGTTTTTTGGCCGGCGCCATGATTACTGAGTGATGCGTTCACGTGACGTTTGCAGAATACGAAAAAATGCATATTACAAACATCACGGAAGGTACACGTCCTATAAATTTGTTTATGAATTTAAACTCATAATTACAGTGGATTGTATGAACAAGGCCGTAATAAGGTGTACATAAAATATATACATTTACTTATTTAGTTATTATCACAGCCGTGGAAGTACAGCAATCATAGTTGAGAGGTGGGAGTCCTATTTCTCCAAAGGTTATTGAATGCAACATTAGTCCCAATCAATCAACTGTTGTTTCGCCTCCTAGTGGCTGGAGGGTGAAGTTTCAGCTTGGTTTTACCACCTGAGAGTATCTCATCACTGTCAGGGTACAGCTCTAACACATTTTATTAACAATTTTCATTGAGTACCTCTCAGCTGAGTTCTGTCATCATATTACTTTCAGATCAGAACACGAATTTAATTTAAAACACAAAATAACTATATGATATGTCAGATCTGATATAAAAGCTGTAGTTTTAATACTGATGTTGACATTCATAGGTCAATACATGCCAAACAAAAAGTCACTGAAAATAAGTTTACTTAAAGTTCCTCGTTCCTTTCCCACATTTTTCTATTTACTTATTTTAATCAGCACGATCTGAGGGCTTTAACTGGATTTGGAAGACACAAAGCATGAACATTACGCTCCTTTGTGTACACTGTGAACAAAAATAAGACGCTGACATGCCTAATAAATAACTCACCACTGACATTTTACAAAACATACTGTAGATACCCACTTGATTTGTCCAAGTGCTGAAGGGCTGAAGGGGGGCAGTGGGTTTTGTCCCCAATCTCTAACAGCTGACTTGTAATAGGGTGCAATCGCTTCACAGCAGCCAGTGACTGTCAATGTACACATGGGTATGTGAGTACTGTATTAAGATAAGACATGAAAAAATCCACTCCTAAGATTTGTTACAGGGTGAAATTAACAATCAGGGTACAATGAAGAACACGGATGCTTTTATTATCTTGTTGTTTGTTTAATAACGTTTGTATAAGAGAGGCAGAATTAAATTCCACAAAAAACAGTCGATCTTGGAAGATATTCTTTGAGACCTAAATAGAAAGCATATTCCAAACAAAAAAGAGAGAGAATGTTTTGGTGAGAAAATGTCTCCTGTTTCCGGCAGGGTGACCTAATCGGAGTCATTTCCTACATCTGCGGTTTCCTGGAGGAAAAGGAGAGCAGAACAGTGAATAAGAATATGTAAGAAAACGGATTTTTAATGTCAAACATCAGGGTTTTAAATAAATGCTGATACTCTGTTATGACTTCCAGATACCTGTTTCTGATCCTTGTTGTCTCGTGTGTCAGCAGCTGTCGCTTCAAAGTCATGGATGGGAAGCGTGGACATCCAGCTGACCATGGAGCCCTCCTGGCACTCTGTCTCGACGATGGTGGGGTAGATGTGAGCCTCCTTGAAGGCCTTGATCGCCTCCTCCTCGCGGTCCCATTCCAGCCGCTCGTGCAGGCCGTCCCCTCCGAACCGTTTGTTGTAGCGGTCAAAGTGAACCCTTTCCAGGACCAGCCCCAATCCCGGAGCTTTGGGCACGTCCACCTTCTCCTGTCCCCAGCTCCGCTCCATCACTTCCTCCTTCGCGTAGCCCTTTATCACCGCGATCACCAGGCCGATCATCTTGCGGATTTGGTGCAGCATAAAGCTCTGGCCTCGCACAGTGATCACTGCAAATTCAGTATTGCTGCAGATAAACGGCCCTCCGCAAGACATCTCTGTGATGTAGCGGCGGGCACTGGGGTCATTTGGAGCCTTCTGAGAGGTGAAGTTGTGGAAGTTATGGGTGCCTTTGTAGAGAGAAAACAGACGGTTCACCCTCTCAAGTGTCTCTGGCTCGAGGCGAAAGGCTGCTATATTCCCGGTATCATAGTCTTTTGGGGAAAAGGCCACAGTTGGAAGCATATAAGAGTATGTACGAGCATCACAGTTGTTTTTGGAATTGAAACCCTGGGTCACCCGTTTAAAACCTGTCGGAAGAAAAGTAAAAATGAACTGCTGCGTGTTAAAACCCGTCCTCTCAGCTCCTATCAATAAAACTGAATTATGAGAAACAGTTAGTGGCAACATGAGTGTAACGTGATGTTTAAGCGGATTCTGTCCTTTAGCATTCACCATCCCAACATGGACTTGTTATTCAAAATGTAATTCAGCCAATACTGAAAGATATCAGGAGCCAGTGTCTCACCGAGCACTCTGATCTGTGGCGGCAGATGCTCGTTGATTTTTTCAATGATGTCTTCAATCAGCCGCAGCTTTAGAGACACCACTTGGCCAGCTGCAGACACACCCTAAACACATTCAAGTAGACAAACACCAACACAGTTTGTCATAATGACATATCGTAATAATGAGTGTGTTTACAAGCGCGCTAGTCTCCTGGTTTTGATCATATTCGGGATATGATGTTCACATGGAGTTACAGAAACCTAAACTCTAACAGTATCCAGGTTTCTGATTATCTGTGTACAGTTGTGTCTTGATTTGTCAGCCAGTATGTTCTGTACCTACAGAGAATGCTCAGAAACCTGGATAAGGTTTACATGCCACAGTATCCTGGTTTCTACTGGAGTGCTCCAGGCTTCTGAAACCAGGATATGGTGTTCACATGTGCAACACATCACCGGGATCCTCCAAACATCTGATCATAACCAGGATAGTTGTGCACATGTAAAAGGCACTCACTGATGTATGCAATCTCTTATCATGGCTTGTTAAAATATGAGAACACCACCCGTTACATTACACATAATACTGACAACATCCAACAGTGAACATTTGAGTCTTCTTCTTCAAAACTGCCTTGTCGGCCTCGTGCTGTCAAATGAGCTCCTGCTGCGTTAACTGTACACACACATACACACACACACACACCTTATCTGTCCTGGCACATCTTTGGAAGGACATCTTCTTCATGTCATCGCCATGGTTTTCAGGAATGCAACCAGATTTAACAAGTGCAGTGACCAGATCATCTTCAATGGTTCTGAACTGAGAGGTTCCAGGATTTCTCTGAAACACAGAAAACATACAGATTTAGCAAGACGTAAGGAAACGAAGTGCTTAGAACTGAGAGAGGAAAACCAGCTGCAGTATACGACGCCGGAGTTAGCTTCCGATTTGGCAGTTAAGGGGAAAGTTAAGGGAAACTTAACTTACAGTGCTGAGTGACCGATCTTCTGTTTTTTGCACGTCTTACTGTTGTAAAAACGTGTCAGACATTTTAGATAAAGCCTTAACGCTGTCTGAAACCCACTTTCAAATCTGTGAAACTTTTATTCTATTTGTGAAAATGCAAAAAAGGGAGCTTTTCTCACATCTAGACCACACTGGACCAGGTCCAGATCAAAAACCACTATACTTAGACTGGTCAAAGCTGGACTAGATTATCCCAGAGACTCTTTAAAACACAGTATCAGATTTGTGAAACCTTTATTCTATTTGTGAAAATGCAAAAAAAAGGGAGATTTCACTGCTTTCCCCCCTTAACTGCGAATCAGGAGCTAGCTTCAGCGTCTCCTGCAGTATGTACCTGCATGCCATAGTATCCCTTTCCAGAGTAAGCCATGAGGAGGACCACTTTCTTCTTGGGGTATTTCTTTTCATCTTCAGCGTGTTCCCCCTCTGCTCTTATTCTCTTTGCAGGCTGCACCTTCTCAGCAGAGTCTTCATTTTCCTCACTGGCTCTTTTCAGCAGCTTGGCTGTCTGCTCATCTCTGGACCCTTCACTCATCGTGCACAAGAACTTAGAAAGGCCACCTGCGAAGACAACACAGATGATGCCCTGATAAAACATCTGGACAGCCAGTCGTGTCTTAGCTTAGATATGACTGTGACAAAGGACTCACGCACATTTTGCACACATTTAAACAAAATAAGGAGGGAAGTATTAAAGCATAGAGGCATTTAAAGCTCCAAAACAGACTCATCCACAGCTTGCAGGATGAATCCACCCACTCACACCGTCTTCAGGTCTGCTTACCGTTTGTCTCTAACGTCGCTCTGCGGTTAACTAAGGCACTCAGCAGGGGTCGGATTTTAAACATGTCACGCTAAGCCATCATGAGCAGATCATGCAGCTGAAAAGATGCAAACTGGCATTTCAGTCCCAGCTGCGGAAGCTAACGCGGAGCAGAGCACAATATTCAGATTAAAACTAACTTTTAGGGATCCGCTGGCGGAACATGTAATCTCCTACAAACTTAAACCAGCCTTTTAAACCAAATCTGAATGGCTGTGTTCATAAATACTCATAAAGAAAGTGCGAACTGTGGCTAGAATCTAACAGTCCTTGTAGGAGATGCGGCAACATACACACATGGCCAATGTCAACTTTGACCTCGCTGACGTAAATATCGCGAGACTTGTCTTCTTCTCTCTCGCGCATACGTCATAGCTGTAAAAACCATTTAATATTTNTTGATGGTCAGTGGGGGGTGCTGGGTGGAGGCTCTCCGGAAGTCGACAACAATCTCTTTGGTCTTCTCCACGTTCAAAGAGAGATTGTTGTCTCTGCACCACATGGCCAGTTGGCTCACCTCATCCCTGTAATTTTACTCATCGTTGTGGTTGATGAGTCCCACCACAGTCGTGTCGTCCGCAAACTTGATGAAGAGGTTGCTGTTGTGTGTTGGTGTGCAGTCGTGGGTCAGCAGGGTGAACAGTAGGGGGCTGAGCACGCATCCTTGGGGGGCCCCCGTGTTCAGAGTGATGGTGCCGGATGCGTTGCTGCCGACCCGGACTGCCTGTGGTCTTCCGGTCAGGAAGTCCAGCAACCAGTTGCAGAGTGAGGTGTTCAGTCCTAGACAGTCCAGTTTCTGTATCAGCTGCTGGGGGATGATCGTGTTGAAAGCTGAACTAAAGTCTAAGAACAGCATCCTCACATATGAGTCCTTAGTGTCCAGGTGGGTGAGAGCTGAGTGGAGGGGGGTGGAGATTGCATCATCAGTGGACTGGTTGGCCCAATATGCAAACTGGTAGGGGTCCAGGGAGGGAGGGAGGATGGATTTGATGTGCTTCATGACTAACCGCTCGAAGCACTTCATGATGATGGGGGTCAGTGCCACAGGGCGGTAGTCGTTGAAGCAGGATGGAGAGGCCTTCTTTGGAACC
>NTHP01000030.1:43524-72635 GCA_003416845.1 Oplegnathus fasciatus
GTAGTGTAAACCAGGTCCAGTGTGTTGTTTCCCCATGTTGCAAAGTCAATGTGTTGATGTAACTGAGGAAACACTGTTTTGAGATTTACATGGTTGAAATCTCCAGCCACGATGAGTAGTCCCTCTGGATGGGCTGTCTGCTGGTCACTGATGGCGTTGTACAGTTCACTCAGTGAACCCGGACTGCCATTTGCAGGATGTCTCAGAGAGAATTGTTATTATGGAAGTCACTTTACTATGTAGGTCTAATAATAATGCTTTCATGTGTTTACATTTAGTGGAGGAATAACATAAAGGACATTCAGCCAAATACAGTTTACAGAGAATGTGGAGAAAAATCCACTTGTAGTAATATTTCTGTCCACTTGAGTGCAGCAAAATCACACAAATAAAGTAGCCATCCAGTTGCTTTGGAAAATATGTTTTTAAATTCAAATGGAACCAAGTTGTATTTTAGGTCATGGTTTGCGGTCTTGCTTGAGTCTCATGGCAAATCTCATGTTGTTAGAAAAATTGTCGACAAAATTAGATTTTTCCTCACATTGGCTTGAAGAATGATCAGCGAACAGTCAAAACATCAACAGAGATTTTATTGCTCTTTATAATTTCCATAAAGGGCAATAGGCTAATACTCAATACCCTGTTGTGTGCTTGTGTCCAGAGGTTTACAAAGACATATTCCAGACTTCACTTGAACTCTTTGTATAATTTAAGCGAGCAGACATGAAGATAAATATGTTTTTCTTTATATAACCCAAAGACATGATGGACAGCAGAAGCCTTTCTTCATCATTTTATGGTCCATATAAAGAAGTCTTACTATATTAATTTGAAGTATAGCCACTCATCATAATGTGCTGTGACTCATGTAACTCTAATGCATGTGGGAAAACGCTTCAGTCAACTTATAGCAGCAAAGAGGTTCAGCACTTCCGGAGCACGAGAGGTGTTCTCAAGGACACACACCACAACAAGGAGGGATACTGGTTGCCAAGAGGCCAAACCTTTAAAAGTCTCATCCTGGGATGGCCACTTGCACTTTTTCATAGCACCTTATAAGGTGATCAACTAGTTTTCTGCTGAAAAGCCAATGCCAAACATAGACATGCTATGGGAAAAAGGGCCCTGGTTGCCACAATCCCATATCACACGAGGCATGTGCCCATTTTTCCAACAAATGCTGATCTTACTGGACACGGGTAATTCTAAATGTGAAATTATTCAAGACTGGAAATGCAGCTGATAAGATTTTGCTGGATCAAACAGCTCGGTGATTTTAGTTCAAGTATCATTGCTTTTCATAGTCTTCTCTGTGACAGTAGCAAGCATTGGTGAGTGTTCAATCCCAAAATTAAAAAGCTATAATCCCTGAGAGTATAGTCTTTTTTTCAGCTCACAAGTGGTCATTGTAAATGTATGTTGTCCCATTCAGATGTCCTAAAATGATCCCCAAGTATATGGTTCAAATGACAAAAGTGTCTCTTAACTTGGTGGATTAAAAACAATTATTTTATTTTTAGTTAATAACCATGCATTTTGTCGATGACTTAGAAGACGTTATGTGACATGTTAATCGTGTGTTTTTGCAAACTAGCAGAAATGTTCATGTGTCCCCCGGAGTCAGACACAAACAAAACCAACATTGTTTTCATCCTCACTGTCCTGAGATGCCTGATCTGATAAAAAGAAATGAGCACCACCAGTCTGACCGCAAAGAAGGATTCTCCAGTCCTCAAATAGAGAGAACTGGCCTGACAGTGAGCCACTAAACACGCTGTCCAAACAGACCTAAACCTTTCTGCAAAGCTCACACTCACCTGTACTCCTACATATAGCGCGAGCATGGCCACAGTGTTTCCTTACAAGAAAAGAGACACAGCAGAAGCTTGATCAGATTGGACTGGAGCTGGCTGCCTCTGTACAGCCCCCACATACAGTATAACAAAAAAAAATAATTAATTAAAAACCATCCTCATTGTCAGCAGAGAAATCCACAGCTGTTAAAGCTGTTGCCCTGCTGGCTGAGTTATATAAGGTGTTGAGCAAAACAAACATCACATATCTTCAAATGTGAAAAGGGAATGGAGTGACTTTATTTGCAAGTACGCAAATAATAAAATATGCTGTATACGAATTAAACTGAAAGGGGGAAATTATCACTGTTTTTTGTTTTTACTCAAGCAACAATGCTACAATTCTACAGAATAATAAGTGAATTCATTGAAAGCACCACTGGATTTGTTTGAGCATATTTTGACGCTACAACCAACAAGGATTTAGAGATGCATCGTGGGTCTGCCTAGTGACAACTTTCATCCTTCTGCTACTTGAGACACTGCGTTCAGTTTTCAGTGCTGCGTGAAATGAGAATGGAGTGTTAAGTGTTCCTCTCAAAATGAATGTCCATTTTGTCACTGCACACAAAAGTTTCATTTTGAAAGCTCATCACGCTGCAGCGACAACAGAAGTGTCCCTGACCCAGCTGCCTCTGTTTTGGTTGAAGTCCGTACAGTTACCCACAGTACCTGCTGCAACTTAAGTACATTTCGCACCATGCAGCAGTTCTCATTTTTTACTTACGTCACAGTGTATAAAATAGAATGCTGTTTTAGATTTGCAAGCAAAATTTGTATTATGTGCTTCCAAAAATATATACATGTGTTAAGAGGTGAAATATGTATTTTTGTGACTAATATTTTCGATTATGTTTGTACATTTAAAAAGAAATCATATTAACGTTCTGCATTCTTACATGTTGTCAGTATTTTTTTTTCTAACAGAATCATTTATTTCCACGTCTAGCATGTTTCTTGTTCATGAAGCATAACAACTAATACTACTGTAGTCACACAAAACCAAATAGGAATCGTCCTTTGAGAGATAAGTATTTGTTTTATAGCAAGTATAGTTTATTACCATTCAAAAAATCACAATGAAATACAGCCCAACTGTGTTAAAGTAATGTTAGCTGAACAATCTATGACAGCCTGGTTCTCATTCACTATCTCAAGCTGGTGTGTGTCTGAATAGTTGCAGATGAAGATTTTATTTTATTCAATTTTTTTTTTTATCAGGCTATCCCAAATGTCCCCAACTGTCACTATAGCTGCACAGATTTAGTCTTTCCTTGTCACTGAGCAGGAGTATGATTGTGGCAACGCACATTAATCACAGTGTCTGAAAATAACTTGTCTGTCTCAGATAGACAGCAGATACTGTAGGCTGCAAAAGATAGAAACCATCTCACACAGGAGTTATCTCATCGTCTCGTCTTTAGGGATTTTGATTTTAACTCAAAGGATTCTTTTTGTTACCTATGAGATCAGCATTACAGCCAAGTGAGGAACGTCTGCACTAGTAGAATGAAATATTTCTGACTTCTTTCAGTGTATATGTAGTCTTTAAAAAAAGGTTAGACATGTCACTGCCCAGTTTGACAGTATGGTATCATTTCAAAGACAACTTTTAGTAGGGTAAAAGGCCACAGAGCAAATGATAAGGACTGTGTTATATCACTGACACGGTTGCTCTGTCAGTCAGACAGAATGGGATTCTTCTCAGACAACTCAAATAACACTGACAAATGTAAGATAATAAAACTGATATCTACAGTACCACCAGGCCTTGTGTCAAATCTGAACGTGTACCCTCATTTACCTGCCACTCTCACTCAAAATAGAACAGAAGATTGAAGAATGCTGCGCAGTAGTGAACAATGTAGAAATGATTAAGTGGGACAGTGTAGAAATAAGACGCTCACTTACATGAACGGGACATTTTGGAATAGAACAGAATAGAACAGTCAGTTTTCATCAATAACATCAGCAAACGTCATTATTAGTGATGAACTGTGGTGAAATAATAATCTAAGATTATTCCTCAGTCTGTTACTGAGCACATATGCTATATGTGTGTAAAAAACAAAAACATATATTTCGTTTTGATTACAGAATCTACAAAGAGGAACCTCAATTCTTCAATTGTATATGGACTACAGAGGAGATTAAAACTGAAGGCATGACAACATAGTTAACCATTTACATTGCCAGGGGTGTTACACTACAGTCTTATGATCAACTAGTATGTTAGAGGTTTGGATTGCTTTTTGGCTATATCACTTTCATATACAGCATTGCTGTATAAATGGAATTTAACCATTTTTGCTTTGTGGATACCATATTTCATATATATATATATATATATATATATATATATTGGTCTATTATAATCTACTTATGTTATATTGCTGTACTATACCTTATACTATGTTTATTTATACTATGTTATACTATAACTATACTACGTATGTTACATAGCTGTACTTTATACTTGTGCTATGTTATATTGCTGCACTATGCTATATAATATGTTATACTATATCATATTATATTATACTATATCATGTTTACATTACATTGACCTGCTTCATATTCTATATTATACTTCTATTACATCTCTATATTAATACAGACAAACTAGGTTCCATCATTACTTAACTATATCATATATTAGTCTGGTGTTTGCTGTTTACAAAGACATGTTGATTCTGCTGCTATTAATCACACCACTGTCACTTTACCTTGTAATCTTTGACTCCAAATGCTTGTGCAGTTTCTATTTGTATTCTTTTTTATTCTAGTTTTTGTATACCTCTGTTATTTATTCTTTTACTTATGTACTTATCTGTAGGCCTACTTATGGCTGTCATTGTGCTGCGGCAACAACCGAATTTCCCCACTGGGAATCAATAAAGATTTATCTTATCTTATCTTATATTTCCCCATTCCTACTGTGCTCAAAATAAAATGAAATATGTACTAGTTTAATCTCTAGAGCATTACCAAGTGTCACAAAGTTCTCTAAATCAGTCCAAAGGTTCATGGACTAATACCCTAGCTACATAATACATTAGAACTGCAACGATTAGTCGATTAATTGATTTGCCGTCAACTATTAAATTAATCGCCAACTATTTTGATAATCGATTAATCGTCATTTTTTAAGAAAAAGTGTCCAAATTCTCTGATTTCAGCTTCTCAAATGTGAATGTTTTCTGGTTTCTTTAGTCCTCTGTGACAGTAAACTTGAATATCTTTGGGTTGTGGACAAAACAAGACATTTGAGGACGTCACCTTGGGCTTTGGGAAAAAGCGATCAACATTTTTCACTATTTTCTGACATTTTATGGACCAAACAACTAATCGATTAATCGAGAAAATTATCAACAGATGAATCAATAATGAAAATATCATTAGTTGCAGCCATATATTACATAATACATAGGCCTGGTACATTTTTCACAGGATAGGTTCTTTGTTAGGCTGTATGTCACTTCCTTGACCTTGTTTGTAATACAGTGCTTATCAGAAATTTGCACATTTGTATTTTAATGTGTTTCACTGATAAGAGCAGAGCAGAAATACTTTCATAATGGAGAAAAAATAATTTTCGGTTCGTCTCCAGTGCGTCTGTTATAATATTGTTTATTTCCCATCAAATATATAATTTAGAAACATAAATTCACATCGGTAGAAAGGCCTACATCGTGATAATTTCTTAAATTAACGACACTTTTGGAGACTGCATCGGATGCAGTGTGTAGAGCCGACGGGGACCGTGTTGACAGCGACAGCACCACTTATACACAGCCACCGTCATCGTGGAGAGAGAGTAGGACTTCCGGTGTCTCCAACCAATGAGCTGATTCCACATGCGGACACCGAACACCGCATTCGACGCACGCGAGAGCTGCAGCGGACAAACGCGATTGGTGCCGAAGAGGACGCCAGTGATTCCGCAACACACAGGCAGAGCGGGCGAAGGGAGCCGAGCTGCAATTTAGCCACATGTTTAAATCATCTATTTGGACAGATTTAATCCGGGATTCGGCGTTTTAAAAGAAGAGGAAGGTATTAAAACGTCCAGTTGAGACTGCGGTGTTGATATGAATAATTCGTTCGAGGTCTCACAGGAAAGCTAGTGGAGCACAGCCGGCGAATTCAAGCGGAGCCCAACAGTTAGCTAGCTGTAGCCTGTTAGCTTTCCGTTAGCTCAGGAGCCGCTAACTCGTCCACTCTCACCAGGCACCTGCACGCCGCGCTGTCCGGCGTCGTAGCTAATTAACCGGTAACCGTGGTGCCCCGCTCTAATATTTTCAAGTATTTTTGTTTTAAGTGACCGGGTGACACCAGAGGAGGAGAGGACCGTGACAGGTTGAGGTTGGGACCAGCAGGGCGAAACAAGCGGTGTCCTCAAGTGGCCGTTCACCATGGACAACGCACACACAAAGACGGTGGAAGAAGTTTACAGCTTTTTTAACGTGAATGAAAGCACAGGTCTGAGTTTAGAGCAAGTGAAGAAGCAGCGGGAGCGATATGGACCAAACGGTAAGGCGCTGGTTAAGCTCAGTTTGTTCAAAAACAAGTAGCCGTACTCTCCCGGTGTCATGTATGGCCCGTTGCTCCCGAATTGTAACGGGCGAACAAAAAGGACGGTTGTTGACGTCACGGGCTGTATGTTGAAATACATGGCAAAGCATCACTTCAGTGACTCACTTAGTAAACAACACATCTCCTCCATTAAACTATGTGTACTCTGCTATATTGTGCTAATACTGTATATCAAGTGCTGACATTTAACTAACTGCTTGTCCATCTCTCTTTTGTCTGCGGTCTGAATGGGGTGATGTGCAGAATTGCCAGCTGAGGAGGGTGAGTGGACCAATGTGTATAAATGCAAGAAGTCACCATATGTGTCTAAAGAATCTCTCATTCCTAATTTTTCCATGTCATTCATTTTTTTTTAAATTTTTTTTTTTTAATGAAACTCTTGTTTTCCAGGTAAATCCCTCTGGGAACTAGTGGTCGAACAGTTTGAAGATTTGCTTGTGAGGATCCTTTTACTTGCTGCCTGCATATCCTTTGTAAGTATAACACACATGTTTTGTTAGCTGTACAGGTGGTTTGTTCGGTGTTCATTCAGCCCATATGGACCAGATAGAGCTGTCTTAGTGAAACAAATTGAATAGCTCGTATTTGCACACTTGTGTAAGGCCAAGTGCAATACTTCCTTTACTATGTTATCAAGATTAATAGTGGTAAAAGTCTGTGAGCAGGTTGTGACACTCATAAGGTGGTGCGTTCAAGACTCAACTCAAGATAAAGTTGAGTTACAATGGGGTATTCTACTTCTAGAGTGGTGAGAGGGTAATTTACGCTGAATACAAGAGCCTGCTTTGTTTCCATCAAGACTGAATATTCAGTGTTTAGGGGGAAATAAAATAGTAAAACATGGTATTTTCTTTTCACCCTTCAACAGATGAGTTCAGTGGGTTTTTTATTTTCTCAGCACAGCTATGTCATCCTACTGTGTGTGTGTGTGTGTGTGTATATAGTCCTTTTCTGATTGATTCAGTGCAGACCACAGCTTAGCAAGAATACAGTTCAAAGTGGAGAAGAGAGGCGCCCAGAATCTGTCTGGTAACACAACCCAGATGACCATTTTTTCGTGATTCTGTCTTCAGGTATTATATGTCAGTGCATGGATGCTGTTGCTCTTGAAGCAAGTCCTCTTTGAGCACGTTGTGTCAGAGAGATTATGTTAACTCACCAATAGTCAAGAAGTCTGCAGTTAAAAAGAAACGCTGACATGTCAATCTGGGAGCAGACAGTTATGTGACTTGTTGATTATGTGGCACGTTGTTGGAATGAGCAGCGTGCTTTGTGTTTGGCTGCTAAAGAGTGAAAGCGACAGGTACCTGAGAAGTCCATATGTCTCTTTTGATGATTGAATTTACTGGCATTAACATGCCACTACACTTTAACAATGACTAAAACCCTCAACATTACGTTGATGTCCAGTATTCATGTTATGATTGTGAATACAACATGACAGTTCCTTAAATGAACAGACATAAACATGTGATGCTTGTGTTCTTGTCACCAGTGAGTGGGGATCCCCATTGTAGTTTATGTGTGACACAGTGTTAGGTTCACTGTCCTGTAGCCCTGTTTCCACTAGGATTGGCTGTTGGTCTACTGGCTGAGAATGTCATCCGTCACCACGGCATAGTGATGACAGCCAGCTATGGTTACAAAGCTTATAAATCACCAGCTGTAGTACACAGCTCGCTCTCAATCACACAAGCACATGCAGACACATTTACATTTATTTCAACATGACAACATTAAGACTACAAAGTTGCATACAAACAGTTGTTCGACTTTTATATTCAGTCGCCCAGGAACTGAAAGGTGCAACATAGTTTGATAGAAACTTAGAATTGAATTTGATTGGCCATGCTTAAATAGGTTGGAGTAGAAGATACAGGGCCATTGGCATTTCGTTTGACACACTTCACTCTTGGCACAGATTCTAAAAGAGGAGAAAGTGGTTACTACACTCTCAGTCTCTCTGACATGACTTTCTAACACACTTGGCCCAGTTTCTGCAATACTGGCAGAGGCCGGCTTGATATTTATTATGAATTATTAAATGATTGTTAGATACTTAAAGTCATTGTGCCAAATATTTAAAAGTCCAAGTGGGGTTCTGGCACAACTTAATCTACTAGCAGGGTGTGTGGAAAAGACACTGGGAGGAAATCCTTAAATCAGAATCAGGTTTACGACCAAGTGGGTTTTCACAAGGGTCTTGCAAGGAATTTGCCTTGCTATTGTGGTGCATAACTATAAACGTAGTTAGAAAAAGTACTGAAAAAGTAGACTTGAAATTTACAAAAAATATATATAATAAAAAAGAAAAATATATGTCATTGTATAGCAATGAATAGATGGGCCTCATGGCAAGAATATATCTGAAACCTACCTTCACACTGGAATCAGAGCAAGCAAGAGTGTTAATTTCTGGTGTCTGTTTAGGGATGCAGCTGATGTTATCCCGTTAGCAATTTAATGGTCTCTGTATCTCACACTTTAGTATTAATTGTTATTTGTTGTACATTTAATTACTGTTAATTTCTTTTTCTCTGTTTTGTGTGTAGGTACTGGCCTGGTTTGAAGAGGGAGAAGAAACCGTCACAGCCTTCGTGGAGCCTTTTGTTATCCTGCTTATTCTCATAGCAAATGCCATCGTAGGAGTCTGGCAGGTAAACACATTACATTCACAAATCTACCTTAGTATGGGTTATTAAAAACTTGTCCTCTTGAGACAGATGTTTATGTTCTGTTGTGAATATTCATAAATAGTAGCCTTGAAAATTCAGACAATTTAAAAGGATGACCCAACAGTGGATAGTTAGGGGAGCTTTGCTTAGGACGTGTCTTTGCTCAGGAGGTTCTTTTACAAATGCACTAAATAGGAATGATGGCAGATGGTGTCACTTTAATGCTGAAAAGATGAGGAGCGGTGAAATTTTGCTACCTGACCCTGACCTGCCAGTTGTTCCTCATAGCAAACTTTGTTATGTTACGATAATACGTCATTATCTGGCGAAGACACAGCTGAAAACCTTAACAGATTTTACTGAAAAAGCATGATATCACAGAAATAAAATGTGCATCTCTGCAGAGTTTTTCTTCCACTTTTGTAGTTGTCACCAAATGTGTGTTTGGAATGTACAAGCTGAATAAGAGTCTTACTGAAGGAGGAAACTAATGCCATGGAAAGAACCGTGGAATGGAAAAGCTTATAATTAATTTTTTTATCATGAAAGACAGAAATTCGAAATGTAATATTTCCCATTCAGGCCAAGGAGCACACAGCACACATCCAATTGGACCCTCAGGGTAAAAACACACCAATCTCATACACTTCCTCTCGTCTCAGTCACACCAGAAACCTGGCCTGCTCCACTTCCTCCTCACTTGATATATTCTGGTACTCATTCCCAAATCTACCCTTTCAGGGAAACCCTAGCTCTTACCCTTTGACTGAGCAGGGCAACATTTAGTCTTCTAGCGTAAAATGAGAAAACAAAAGCAGTTATTTTAATGCCGCATGTGAGGAGGTATTTTTATGCCTCTGTGTGTACATGTGCCTGCTGAGTCCTAGCATTCCCCCAGGATTTACAGTGTCAGTTCCTTTTAAAAGCAGTATTGATTTGGTCAACATACACCTTAATTATAGACAGGAAGCAAAGGTAGCAACAGTCGTGGATAGAGGCACTCATCTGGACACACAGAAAACTAATTTTCTTTTTTTATTTCCACAAGCACCCCTTCTGATCAAATTCGGAATGGCCCAGAAAAAAGCATGTTGCCCTGGAGTCACTAATGATAGATAGGTACACCGACTCGTAATAGTGTTCGATTGATGCACTCGAAAAACAGTTCAGGGCAGGTTTAATTGGCATGGGATATCTCACGTGGAACATCCCAACAATAAGTCATTAAGTAACACATCTGTCAAGTTAATGAATCAAGTTTTTGAATGACATATCTTAAGTAGCCATGTATCAATTACCTGATGCTTACCTTTATTATTAGGTAATACCTACTTTTAGACGTTTTCTGTTGTTCGATGTATTCCTGTCTGTCTCTGTTGTTGGGTTTAAAGTTAAAGTAAGAATAACTAAACAGACAATTGAAACTTACATGTCTTACATGTCTTTTTCACTAGATTCTAGCTTGTTTCACACACTCATTAGGTAATTTACTTTAAGAGAGACCTTGCATGTCCCATACAGATTTATATATATCTATATATATATATGTATATTTATATATGTCTAGATGACTTAACTTCTCCCCAGAGGTCAGTGTTGGATCAGTGGCTGTAGGTCTTGAATAAGGCTATTTTTTTTCTTGTCATTGGTCAAAAAGTGTTTCTGCTTGTCACCTGGGATAAATGTCTAATAAACTCGTTTGAAGAACAACCCCCATGATTGTAAATCACACCACAGCATACTTGGTCAAAGAAGACACCTGGTAGGCTGGGTGGGTCTCTGCTGAATTGTATTGTAAATGAAATGCTCATTGAAGGTTCTGTTGAGGCTTGTGTAAATGGGGAGGTGTTAAGTGGCTGGTTGTTTGCCTTTGTTTATACAAAAAAAGCCTCTATGAATGATGTAGAAGTGGAGGAGGCTGAATCTGCTGCTTTTTCTGTTGTTATTTATATGTCTCTTCCTGTTTTGAAATTAGGATATTTTCCTCTATTTCCAAAGTAGTAGATGCTTTGTATGCCCTTTGTAGCTTCCTTTAACCTTGTAAACTCTCACCTTTACTGGCAGCCATTTTAATGGCTTCGTGTCCCCGTTGCTATCCCTTACAAAAAACCACAATGTCCTGGGGTTGTGTGCCCTGTCTTGCCATGTCTCGTTGAGTGCTGCCTGCCTGCCTGCCAGACTGGGCGCTGCCACTAAAACTGTCCAATCTGAGAGCAATCAGTCAGACGAGGTTAAGTCAGCACTAACAGAAAAGTGCAAGTGAAGAATGATTAGGAAGGTATTGAGCAGGCAAGAAGGAAACATTTGGGAAAACTGAAATAAGAATGCCATTGTAATCTTACAATTATGATGCACGTATATTTTTAATATAGAAATGTCCCATTGTTAGGGTAACTCTAAGGGGTATTATTTCACATCTAAGAAGACCAAGGCAAAAGCTTTTTTTCCTTTTTTTTTTTTCAGCCTTTTACAGCATGTCCCAGTGTTTACATTATTCTACTCCATTGTCTATCCTAGACCACTTCTCGTGCGCACTTAGTTTATTTTTTATTTGTGGCTTTGCTTATGTAAAGATTAGACTCTCATCAGTCCATTTTGAATAATGGCGCTTAAACCGAAACTGCATATCTGAAAAGTGGCTTTGTTTTCATCTTCCTTTTCCTAGTCCCTGTGAGATGCTGGGTGTGTGTGTGTGTGAAAATAAGTAATTTTTAATGTTTTTTTCCCTATTTCTATTGTTCAGGAGCGAAATGCAGAAAATGCCATTGAGGCACTTAAGGAGTATGAGCCAGAGATGGGGAAAGTGTACCGCCAGGATAGGAAGAGTGTCCAGAGAATCAAGGCCAGGGACATTGTGCCTGGGGACATCGTGGAGGTGGCAGGTAAGATTCAAAGTTTTAAGCTTTGTTTATGCTTGATGCAATGACCCCGGCGGGAGGGTGCGTGCAGCAAATGCGACAGGGCACAGGGCTTTTCATTTCAAGATGGACGAGTTCAAAGGTAGACTGGCTGAACAGGTACAAACATCTGTAGGACACACGGGGACAGTCAAGTGGTCTTAGATTCACGGAAAAAGAGAGTCACCGCACTGGGAACAGAAAAGCCGTTTTGTTGGACGGTGTGGAAGAAAATGAATGGTCGTCTCATCAAAGCCAAAAGAGAGTGGGGACCCAGGTGAAAACAAATCCTGTTAATTTATTCACCCCTTGGCGGAGAATATTGCAACGGAGAACGCATTGAGAATGAAAGCTCTAGGCATGCCCCTAGACAGGATGCATCCTAATACACACTGAATGTTCTTGCTCTGCCATATTCAAAATATACTGAATATAAAGAAAATTCCGGTTTATTATGAATTACTGCCTAGAATCTGTCTTTTTGCCATTTATTCTAGACCTTTCCATGCAAAAAAGTTCAGAGGAGTAGGATGCAAAAACTACAGATAATCTGCATGTTGGCCAAACCGTTTAGCATCGTATCACCTAGTTTATAGCAATAAGAAATTTGTTTGATTTATTCATGTTAGCTAAAGGAAAGAGACTGTCTCCACTATGCTGCTCTAAAAGAAAAGGACACCATTTTCTAATGGTTCGTCTGTATTAGTATCTGTCATGTTAAGTTGATTGTGAATGCGTCATCTGACCAGTTTTTAACATTTCTGATTTAGTCTCTGATCAAGCTTGGCTGGGTATTCAAATGATTGTTTCATCTGATAAATAACTGACGTGCAGCATACTTGCGTGGCACTGCTGGGGTTTTTTTTACTTAAAAAATATGAATAGGTGATGAATCGACGGTTAAAATTCAACACACAGATGCAGTTTGGTGACAGATGTACAGATAACATTGGTCATCAATTCTGTAAACATCAACAGTGTTATGACGTACACTTTACAGTTTTAAACACACACAGAGACACACACAGCTGATCCCTCATCCTGTTCATCCCCCCTGACAATTCCAGAATAATGCTAGTGCCGAGTAAGTAAAGCAGTTATGTAATACGAGAGCAGAGGTCCAATCTGCTCCTCAACATCTTCTTTTCTTGGCTAACCTCAACTTGGATGGGGCCACATATGTTTATGCCTTTTGCGTCACTGCTCCTCATTTCTCTTGTTTTGTCTTTCTCAGTGGGCCTCTTTCTGTCTTTTATCTTTCCTCTTGTCTTTCCCTTGTTGTCTTTCTTTCATTCTTTCTCTGTTTCTGTTAATTATGCAGCTTCCCATTAAAGACTTGTGGAGTAGGGTCACAGAAAAGAGTTCTTTACTGTCTGTTTATAATCTTGTCAGAAGCTAAAAGAAAGGGTTGTGGATGTATTCAGTGTGGTTCCAGTACCTTACAGAGTCAGTGTTGTATTACACTCTGGGACAAATTTGTGCTTAAATAATTAACTATTTCAGTCTAACTTAAAAGAGATAAAAATATCTTCTTAATTCTCATATGGACTTGGTTTCTAGAACATAAATGCAGAATTGATTAATCTTGGATAAAGTTATCTTTTATAATAGTACATTCTTTTTTTNTTTTTTTACGACAACTTGAGGCATCAGTTGGGCCAGCACCATAATCAGCACTGGCATGTCTTATAGCTGACATTCAACTTCATACATCGTCTTATGTTATAATCCAAGTCCTATAGATCCTATAGAGTCCTGTAGATCATTCAACCTGTCAACTTAAAAGTTTAGCGGGACAGTAGCTGAATCTAACAAGCTGGTCTGCATGCTTCATATCCACAGTTACAGCCATGTGATTTACTGTCTACAGCAGCAAGCTGTTTGCGTAATTATGGTCTTAAACTCAATAGATGGGCCTCTGAGGTCACATAAGTAATGAGGATGTAGTTGATTAACAAGTTTAAGTTGTACAGTATGGATCTGTCAAAGAGTGAAATGAGCAGTACTACAAAAGCTACCATAGTCACGTTTACTTAGCCAAAGAGCTATGTGTGCATGTGTTTGTGTTAGCAGTGGCAGGGACTCCCAACTACTCGACCAGCGACGTGAGGGTTGATGATGTGTGAGTGTAATGCCAGGCTGCAAAGTGTCTTGTCAGACGAGGCATATGGTTTATATCCTTCGAGTACTTTTAGACCTAGAGCTGTGATAATTTTGCCATCACAAGCTCAGATGATCTGTCAGTAATTGTTAAGTGGTTAGTGGAACTCTGTGTGCTCAGTGATGAATTTCTGTGGTTATGTGTCTTGCTCTGTGTTGATAATACGCTTTTTTTCGGTCCTTTCTTTGGATACACAATGAGGTTTATGCCCACTCCTCCTCTCCCAGTCACACATATACTCCTTTCTTCCCCCCTGAAGAGTACTTCAGATCTAAAAAAACTGCTGTCTCAACTATCCAGAGGACATCTACAGTCTTGTCTTACAAGCTAGCAAAGATTTTCTTCTGAGACATGTTTTTCCACAGTGTCATAGTGTTTGCTTACTTGTCACAGTGCAGTGTTTTGGCTGTGTTGCGCAAACAGTTTGTTTTGCTGCAGTATGAATTGGGTATCATTGACCACAGTTTGTTTTTGTCTGTCTTTCTGTGCAGAGCATCAAGTGACACACCTGCCCCCCTTTGCATCAGTGGCATAGTTCTGAGCTGCCAGCTTAATGGGAAAGGATCTAGCTAGCGGTCACCTCTCAGAGAAAATGTTTTTTGACAAGATTTCAGTGTGGTAGCTTTTGGTGCATTCTGATTCTGCTTTATTTAAGCAAAAGTCTAGTTTACTTTTAATTTACCTATAGCTAGCTAATTCACATTTTAGGTGTATATTACAGCAATAGCTAATATTGATGCTGATGGGGAAAAAAATTGACACGGGGCTGTTTTACTATAAGACATGAGCTGTCAAAAATGATTGTCAGAGCTGGGTTTCCTGTAGCTGCTTATAGGGGAAGTGGTCTACTTCTGCTGACTTAAGGACCGCACTCCAAAAGAAATACACTTTTATTGGCAGCATTGGGCTCATCATTGGGGAGTAGACAAGAAATGATGCATAATTTTGGAATTTAAATGGAATTCACCTATGCTCCATCAGTGTAGGTTATCTTTTTGTTACTTAATGTATGCCTTACATCAACATGAAATGTCCTGAACTGTCACCTTAAGTTCACCTTCCCTCTTGTGTTGTATTTTCAATATTCAAGTTCTGAGCCATCAATGTCAGAAAGAGTTGCTCAGAAATTCCTTGCAACAGCCAAACCCTTGTTTTTCAGTGCCTTCCTGGTTATCTTCAGTTATGCCTTCAGTTTCTGGCTGGTGTTGCTCGCATCACAGTGACTCACTGTCCCGCAGTTGAGCCATTCATACACTGTTTGGTCTCCCGAGTTTTGCAAGGTTTCATTAAAAACCCCAAGTGAGTATACTGGTTTTATTTACTGCCAGCACTCTACTAAGGCAGCAGAGACAATTCTTTGCTTCTTTGCTCTCTTTTGTTTTACCTTGCAATTCATTATTGGACAAGAGGTTCTTAGTCTGTTGCCAAAGTAATGGCCTTAACCCTTGTATCAACAACATCCCGTGCATAAGGAATAAAAGCATGTCCTTTCTGTCCCACTTTCTTTCTTCCCCTCGATTCTTTCTTTCTGACTGTATGTCGGAAGTGCATTATGTATGAGACACATCATCTCTGTTCTTTCTGGCTTGTGGCTTTATCTTAACCGCAATCTGAGGGCATTAATGTTGTCCTACCCTGGGGGAGGGGGGAGCAGACAGCAAGACAGGATGTCACGTTTAGAAACGTTACAGGTTGAATTTAATAAATAATTTGTGCTCCAGATGGCCACATGGCCAGGTTTCCTCTTTTGTGTTTAAGAGTATAGGATGGTCTGTATATTGTCATCTCCCGAGCTATTTGTTTCTGCCAGTCCTCTGCTGACTGTCTATTCCACTTGTCCATGCTTTTTGTGTATTCTCCTGTGTCTCCCACATATTCATGGTATTGTTCCATTATTGGAACATACAGAAATCACATGGAATGCACAGTGTCGTGCGTATTTGTGTATGTTAAGGTTTGGTCTTATGATTTTTCCATTCATAAGACGAATGGAAGAGTCCCTTGAGTGCTGGAGGACCTCATGAAAGGTCCCAGAAGGCTGCAAGCCTACGTGCTGGTACATCAGGGAGCCCCAGTCACTGGGAGAGAAAATATACAACCCCCTTAAGGCCTTTAAAGTTTCACTGGACCCCCCATGATGAATAGTTGGGTGCTGTGTAATTTGCACCGTAACTCAAATCCAAAAGACTTTGTTATATTGGTTGTCTTCTGCAACAAACCCTAAGATTCATCACAAGAGGCGAAGCTTATACTCTCAGTCACATGGGTTAGGGGTGTCGACCATGATTAGTATAAGGAAGGAAAGGTGGGGATACAGACCCTGGGTAGGGTATAAAAAAAGACTTGGGTGTTAACAAGGTGGTGGGGCGTTATCACTCAAGTGTATGCAGACTGACATTTGTCCCTCACTCTAGGGAACAGATAACACAGATAAAATCTTTTGTTCACATGGGAGAAAGAAAGGTCCCTATCCCGGAGGCCGTCTACTCTTTCCCAGGAAAATAAGAGCTAAAAACAGAGCATGTGATGTAAGATAAAAGGAAAGTTAATGTCACTCTTAAATTGAAACAGCTGCAAATTGTGGGTGACTGCAGCAAATTTCTATAGATAATTACAAAATAACTATTCTTTGTGTGCCAGATGACTTGTAGCAACACTAAAAAACACTAACAGTAACATCAGAGGTGTTGATAATTGCAGCTTATGCTTATCTAATTATTATTGACCAATGCACGATTCGCTCTCTGAATCGTAATAGGTTCATTATTCCCAGGAGAAATAGGTTTGTCATGACAGTGAACACAATATACTTATAACCATCATACCAATGTTTGTTATTGTTGAGGGTTTACTTTAAAAGGCCTTAATAATGAATAGGCCTTATAATGTCCTCTTGCTGCCAAACTATTCGTATTGCCTGTGAAAGTGTTCTACTTGCTGTGACCTTATTTCCAGTATGCATCAATGGGTGGTAAATAGGGAGGTGTTTCGCTATTACTTCAAGGTAGATTCTCTAATTAGTGACTTTTTGTAGGAACCTTCCCACAGGGCTTTGAGTCTTAAATATTTCCAGCGACTGCAGTTCCTCATCTCCTCTGGGTCCTCACTCATGCTATGCTTGTTCATCTCCTTCACCATCTCCTGTCAGTTAAGAGGGATCTAGTTAGAAGGCAGGCAGGAGATGATGAAGTGGTTTTGACGGCCTCTAGTCAAATGGAGGACCAAATTTGGTAGTGCAGCTGGTACAGTCCAGGAGCATCATCACTCACCATGAACTCAGCATTACCATGTGTTACAGTGCATAGTAATAGCATAGATTTTTGGATTATTTGTAGAGTGTAAGCAAGATGTGAAATAGTGCAGTGATGTGTTTGTTGTATTGGTTACTTGGTTGTTGAGAAGAAGTTCGTCACTTCAGTCTTTGTATTCATGGCTTAAATCTGTCACAAACCCATGGGAATGAATGAACAGTCTGTATGCAAGGACACGCTGTTTCACACTATTTCTATTTCAACTCCTATGACGAAGAGCGGGTTCTCCTTGCTTAAAACAGAAGTTTTTATAATTTCCCCTCCCCCAAATCCAGCAGCACGTTTGCAACTGATCAAAATAGTTTTCCCATTTTTGGACGTGTGTTTTGCAGGACTCATCTAATCCCTCTTCCCATTCTCTCCTCTCCTCCTTTCCCCCCTTTCTTCCTCTCTGCTCAGAAGGGCACTGCAGAGGCCCAAGGTTTGGTTTACATGTCTGTCACCACTGTCCACAGAGGGCTCTCTTAAGAGCCACTGGGTCATTGCTTTATATTACTTTTACCTCCAGCCTTTCAAGCTGTGTGATGTCTTACTGTAAGCTGAAAGTAATATTTCACTTTGGTGCAACAGTGGCATTTTGTGCTTCAGAATTTCATTAAAACGTCAGCCATCAATTTTGCTATGGGGACCCTCAGTTGGCCCATAGTCGTACTGTAATAGTATGGCATACAGGCAGCATAATAGTTTCAAGACTTTAATGTACTTACAGATTCCTTTAAAACATTTTCTCAAGTTATACTTTTTGATTCTTCAGAGAGATAATATAGTGCATGTTTTTATTTCCAGTCCCATTCCATAGATGTGCTTTGTAATGGTAAACTCAAAGAAATATCACTTTAAAAGCAGAGAAAAAGGTCTAACTTTTACATACTTTCACAAAGCTGAAAGGTTCATTATCAGCCCAGATCAGACTGCATGTGAAATCCTACAAGGAGTCAAACTGTTTGATACTGTTTCAAACAAAGCTATTAAATGTCAGTGGCTTTAATCTGCTTTCTGCAGAGGAAACAGTTGTTTGGAATTTGGTGTATATTTACATTTTACATTTGTTTTACTGGGGATTGCTAAAGCCATTGGTTGATGGAAAGAATGTGCTGCAATCTATTTGCGTCTTGTGCAGAAGATGAGTGGAGCATTAATAATTTTTGAATGCATGACTTTCCCTCACCCTCTCTCCAACACATAACTTGAGTCTGATTATTTTAGTACTCCCAAGGAGCATGAGTTGGGATAACACGGCAACTGATTTTATTTTCAAGACTTAAGTGTCTGTGTGTGGTATTTCCTTGTTTGTTTATTGTATTTATCTTAAAGTATTTTCTCTTTTCATGATTAAAAAATTCTTTTTACATGTGGGACATTTACAAGGCTGGATACAGTATTTCATAAAATCTGAACACCACTCATCTGCTTTTATTGCTTGTATTGTACAAATATCCATCCACCTCAGTGCCATTTACAGATGCTTTTAAATTGTAAAGAGGTACTTAAATGTCCCCTGTGCTTTGTTGTTTCTGTCCACAGTTGGTGATAAAGTGCCTGCAGACATCAGGCTGTCTTCTATCAAGTCAACCACTCTGAGGGTAGACCAATCAATTCTTACAGGTAAGACCAGTTCTAAATTGTTTAGCCCCTTTTTCTCTGTGTTCATGTTTGTGTCTCCGTGTCCTCACTCATTAAACTTGATTATACATTTTGTATGTATAGCGACTCACCTCTCTTGATCTACCCAGGCACAGAGCAAGAATAGGCAATTTCCTCCTCCTTTTGACGCACATGGCCTCATTACACCCTGTTGTCATGGCTGCTCAGTCAATACTAAAACAAAAAGACGTGAGTGATGTGGAGGAAAGGAAAAGTAAATGGATGACTCTGTGGATGGATAATTGGACAGCGATGTAGGTGGAAAAGATGAGAAGAGGAGAATCATGAAGGATGTATAATGCACGAGAGAAGAGGTTTATGTGAATTAAGTCCTTAAGTCTTGTGTCTTACTCTGCTGCCTTAATTGGTAGCAAATTCCATGGGATATTTTAGTGTTTCAGCTGTTTTCCTCTACTCCTCTCTTCCCTTCCCCATTCATGGCCATACTGCTTGTCAAATGCTCCCTGCCTTACTCTATCATAACAGTGCAGACCTTGCACAGTTGATTACACGCACAGACACGCACAGTGCAAGCACACATCAGATATGAGGGTTGAAAGGCAGTGGCAGTGCAGTATTTGATAATTGTCAGACCTGCTCAGTCAGCTGTAAAGCCCTTTCCACACATATCTGCCCAAAGTGTCAACCAAGCATCGCAACTAAAACTTTTCGTTTCTTTGTAGAAACTCTCTCGCTGCTTCCCTCTCTCATATTGTTTGTTTCCTCTTCCTGCAGGAGAGTCTGTGTCTGTGATCAAACACACTGACCCGGTGCCCGACCCGCGTGCTGTCAACCAGGACAAGAAGAACATGCTCTTTTCTGTGAGTGACTCATAGACCATTTTTGTCTCTTCAGTATTATTTTACACTTTTTTTTTTTTGCGTCTGACTACACCTATGAAGGCAACAATGTTCTGCTGTCATCCTCCTCCTACTCATCCTCTTTATTGTTTTTTTTCCCACCACCGCTCTTCATATCCATTTTTCTATTTAATAGTGACAGCACTTTTGGATTCAGTTATCCATTTATATCTTTGCCTTTTCTGTCTCATACATGCAAGAAAACATACATTAACAGTTCATGTCTAAACAGCTATAGAGTCCATTCATCTACAATTCCCTTCTGTCATACTTGCTTCCATGGCAGTTCCCACTGTTTCTAAAATTTGTTTAGGAAAGTGATATATTGACTCTTGCTGCATGTTGACACTTGTTGCATGTTGAATCCTCTCCCTGTGTCTTTGTGACACACGTCCCAGAATAGTTGTTAAACTAGTTTTACCCCTATGCCCAGAAGCCTAATGTGTAATACATTTTGCTTTCTACTGTCTGCTGTTCACTACTCCTCCACAGGGCACCAACATCGCAGCTGGTAAGGCTGTTGGTGTGGTGGTGGCCACAGGTGGCAACACAGAGATTGGCAAAATCCGAGATGAGATGGCATCAACAGAGCAGGAGCGCACACCACTGCAGCAGAAACTGGATGAGTTCGGACAGCAGCTATCCAAGGTGATTTGTTAAGTTGCATTATACTCTCACACTGTTTTTTGCCCTTTAGTGCTGTAAAATGTTAGTAAAAACAACCTCAGCTATTTCTGTAAAAGTTATGATAATTGATTGCTATCAATATGATCTTTTAAATATAAACTAATGTTGTATAATTCAAGGTTATTACACTGATCTGCATTGCTGTGTGGATCATCAATATTGGGCATTTCAATGATCCTGTCCATGGAGGCTCCTGGATCCGAGGTGCTGTGTACTACTTCAAGATTGCTGTGGCTCTGGCAGTTGCTGCTATCCCTGAGGGTAAGCTGGAGAGCTACACACGTGCAGCCATGTCCTTGACATGCCTGTTGCTCTGAGAGGTTTCAATGCTGTGCCGTTATGCAGACTTTAATACTTCATGATACAAGGACAAAGGATAGTATTTTCATCACTTGAGTAAATATATTGGCTGTCTCCGTTTCTTTCTGTTACCGCTTATCTCCTCTCCCGTATGTCTTAATCCTCCTCTCTTCCTCTGTGGCTCTGTTGCTGTTTCTCTCTAGGTCTGCCTGCTGTCATCACTACTTGCCTGGCTTTAGGAACACGCCGCATGGCCAAGAAGAATGCCATTGTCCGCAGTTTGCCCTCCGTGGAGACCCTTGGCTGTACATCTGTCATCTGCTCTGACAAGACTGGCACGCTGACCACCAATCAGATGTCTGTGTGCAGGGTAAGAGAAGATTTATTCATAAATCTGATAGAAACACACACCATGATCTAGATACAGAATAGATTTAAATTGGTTTTGAAGGGGCCATCCTAGGCTGCTAGCTTTGCCAATCATAGTCTGTGGCGTGACCAGCCAGAAATCTGCTGCTAGAATAAGATTTTAAACAGTAATTCAGAGCTTCAACAAATTAAAGTAAGGCAGAAAATAATATATAAGGTTAAAGAACATTTGTCATTACCTCTTGACTTTATTAATGTTTGGACAGTAAACATGTCAGCCAGGTCTGTCTCAGCTTTCTCATAAACAACTAAAGTGAATTGTACCTGCAAAAATGTGTTGCTTTTGAAAGCGGCCATTTACAGTCGGCTCATTAACCTTCAACAGTCAGCGCAGTTCACCGAAAATGATGTTGACAGTGTTGGCTTATCTAACGACATTCAGACTGGTTCCATAGTAACCAGCGTAACTATGTAAATAATTGTTGTGTACTTCAGAATGTCAACAGGTGAGAGTACCTGACAAGAACAGACAAAAATAAGTGACTGTCAATGATCACGACCACACTTGTGCATGAGGATTGTCAACTGCACATCATAACCATTCATACTGCCTGAGAGCCGAGATTCTTTACATGTGTGAATGGTGTACAGACTACTTCAGATCACTCAGCCACAATATGCTCTCATCCATGCAGGGGAGTACTAGCTAAAATCCCTGCCAGCAAAGTATGATAAATGAGCACTCAGTGTCTCACTGGATGAGTTGATTGAAAGTAAATTGCTGATGTGGCGAGTGAAATTAGTGTTCTTTTTGTACCTTGGAATAGGATTGCAGAGGGGAAAATATTTAAGTGGCACACCATTATATTAAAACAGAGGACGCAGTGGGCCCTTTGTAGCCGAAGCTGCCAGTGATTAAACTGAGTGACCCATCTCTTAAAAAACACGTTCTGGACCCTGGACCCATGAACCCAACAATTAGTATTTAAGCTGTACAGTATGGTGTCGGCATCGTGCGTCACTGATGTGGCAGTGTATGGCTGTCTACATCCTCCCCAGGGCAACAGTATAGTTAGTGGTGACGAGGTCTGCAGTGCACAGGGAATTGGTCCTTTGAAACTGGAAGAAAAATGGGGAAAAAAGTAAAAAAATGTTAATTTTTAAACAGTTGCCATACATGGAAAGAGCAAGGGCTGACTACTTTCCTGACATCTGAGAACTTTTCAAGTGTAAACCTTTCACTGAGCAATAAAGCAACCCCGACAGCAGAGATTTATTGAGCTCTAAGCACTGCTGATGTTGAAAAGCTAATAACGGATAATTAAGAACTTAGTTCTACACAGGCAGAGATGAAATAAGATTCAAAAGTAAATGTTCCGTATATATTTATTTTTCCATCCCTTTATGAGCATGAATAACTTCAGGCTATATGAACTATTATCTATTTACTGTCTATTTTAGTCTGACAAAGTGTGTATGATTTCCCCTTTAGTGTTGCTTTCCAGCTCATTTGTTCCCATCGGGGTCCCTTAAGTTGTCGACATCATATTTCTCCCTCCTGCTCCGTCCCTCCATCTTTCTCAGTGATACTCCTCAGCCCTTTATCTTGCTGGTCTTCTGTTTCCCTCCTCCTTTCTCCCCTCCCCATTCCACCCTCCTCCCCCTTCTTGTTCAGGCAGCATGCTGATCAGTATGCAGTAGTTAGTCACTTGCAGCAGAACCAGCAGTAGAGTTGCGTAACTGACCTTGTGTTGAAAGATTCTCTCTCTCTCTCTCTCTCTCTCTCTCTCTCTCCCCCCGGTCTATCTCTTCTTGCCTTACTCATCCTGCACAATTTCAAAGTCAAAATTATGTTTAACAGTTTTGAAAGGCCTCATTTTGGAAACCATAAGATGCTATTCCTGGCTATTTGATAGTCTCTGACAGAGAAGCTTGTGCTTGACGCATCAACAGCATCCAAACCAACCCTGTCCGAATAGAGCAGTACTGAAATTTGTTGCCCTGTGTGACCGAATGTTTCTCTTCAATTCAATTTCTGACTTCTCTACTGACATCGCTGCTTTTTGTAGTCTTGCGGGTGCCTGAGGGGAGTGCAGCCACAATGCCAGCTCATCATTTTATTCAGATATTTCTATTTTCATCCCTCATGTATCTCTGTCCTGCCCCTCTCAATTTTTGGGCAAATGTGGTGCTTTGTATGTAAGAATGTGTTAAAACCTCTGTTGTATTTTTACCACTTTGCCCTAATGTTTGAATGGGGAACAAAATATTAACATAATATTGCTATTTTTGTGGTTAATAAAATGTGTCCTTTGTACTTTCAATTGAAAACACTTTGAATTAATTTTATGGAGCTCTTCAATAAACCAGACATTGTAACCAGTCTCCTTCCCCAAAGATTTGGATACTCAAGGTCAAACTATTTCCGCCTTAGAGTGATTCACATTTTTCAGTGCATTCATGTAGTGTGACTGCACACAGTGGAACTCTGTGTCTGCCTTGCTGTAAGGTGACATTTATGGACCCTCCCGACCAGAGTGCTCAGTGTCTGCTTTAGCTCAGCGTTTCATTATTATACTCTGTTCTATGTTCAAGCAGACTGATATCAAGGTTCCTTTCCTGTGGACGGTAGTCTGCTGCCACCTGCTGGATGCAGCGTCCATCAGAATCGCAGCTTTTTTCTGTCCATCTTTTCTTTTTGGCATGTAGACCTAAATATATAATGGAATGGATACAGCGCTGAGAATGTAACACGAAAATATTGTTGAAAGTCTCAATTGTGTGGAAGACATTTACCCACAGAGTCAACAGATGTTTGAGTATTAAGTGCTAATATTTTGTCACAACAATGTTTGTGTTTCTAGATGTTCATCATTGATCGGGCAGAGGGTGATCACTGTTCATTAAAGGAATTCACTGTCAGTGGCTCCACATATGCCCCGGATGGAGAAGTGTGAGTATTGAAAATACTTTGATTTATACCATGTGGGTCTCGGCATGCTACAAATAAAAACACCTTTCCCACCTTGGTTTTCACGAAATCTGCACAATTCCCTCACTTGATGCCTCCTGTCTACATCTGTGTTTTGTTTAGGTTCCATGATGGCAAACCAGTCAAATGTTCCCAGTATGATGCCTTGGTGGAGCTGGCCTCCATCTGTGCTCTCTGTAATGATTCCTCATTGGATTATAACGAGGTCGGTAGTGGAGCTTTTTTGCATGTTAACTGGCACATAGTCCTTAAGTGCCAATTTGGCTCAGTTGACAAAGCTGTACAAAATGTTTTGTGTGACATTTTCTGGTGAAGGTTGACCATATGGTTTTTCATTTTTCTCTCTGTGTGTGTCTCCAGACCAAAGGTGTGTATGAGAAGGTGGGTGAGGCCACCGAGACGGCTCTCACATGCCTGGTGGAGAAGATGAACGCGTTTGACACAGATGTTAAAGGCCTCTCCAAGATAGAGAGAGCCAACGCCTGTAATTCTGTACGTTACCTTCAGTTCTTCAGCCCTTTCCCAATAGAAACCATGTTTTTACATTTTTCTATACTTCATTCAAGTAAGATGAAACAAACTAAATGCAAAAAGGCTAACAAACTGTTAAAGGGCAATTGCATTTGTGTTTTATTATATCTTTAGGTGATCAAGCAGCTGATGAAGAAAGAGTTTACCTTGGAATTTTCCAGAGACAGGAAGTCCATGTCTGTGTACTGCACTCCTAACAAGGCTCGTTCCTCTGTTGGCAAGATGTTTGTAAAGGTACGAAATGGACAGACTGAGACATAACTGGTGTCACTAGATATTGCTCACCAGCTTTTCTTCTGGAAATGTATCCATTCTGTTAACATAAATGCCTTTCATTAAAGGATAATGGACATTTTGAATATTTGTTTCCTAAAAATTCATGCTGAAATAGTTTCTTCTAGATACAGTTTTGTCAATTTCTTTGCATCTTCATCCTCCTGTTTGTGCCTGCTCACAGGGTGCCCCTGAGGGAGTGATTGACAGGTGCACACACATCCGTGTAGGCAGTAACAAGGTGCCCTTGACCCCTGGCATCAAGGAAAAACTGATGTCTGTGATCAGGGAATATGGAACTGGCAGGGACACCCTGCGCTGTCTGGCTCTGGCCACCCGAGACAGCCCCATGAACAAAGACGACCTGGTGTTGGAAGACTCCACTCGCTTTATTGAGTATGAGGTAAGAGCTTTTGTCTTTTGGTTTCTAGGTTCTTTCTCAGGTGTGACATTGTTGGCTGTCAGCATCTGACAGTTGTAAGTGAGAAAAATAATTTGAATGTTGCTTCTATTTTCTTTTATCATCCAGACTGATCTGACCTTTGTTGGCTGTGTGGGCATGCTGGATCCTCCCAGGGCAGAGGTGGCAGCCTCTATTAGACTCTGCCGTCTTGCAGGCATCCGAGTAATTATGATCACTGGAGACAACAAGGGTACGTAGAGAAAGAGAAAATTTGACGTGCTCAAATCACTAGAAACTTATTCTTTACAACGTTCATTCTAATGTGCAAGAGAACATTCACAAGGAAAATTGTCAAATATCATTCCGCATACTTAATTGTGTTCCAGGAGTAAACGTGCTCTCATTTGTATCTTAGGGACGGCGGTGGCTATCTGCAGACGTATTGGTATTTTTGGAGAGGACGATGATGTTTCCAGCATGGCATTCACTGGCCGAGAGTTCGACGATCTGTCACCTGCTGCACAAAGAGAAGCTGTGGTCAAGGCCCGCTGCTTTGCCCGTGTTGAGCCTTCACATAAATCCAAGATTGTTGAGATTCTGCAGTCCTATGATGAGATTACAGCTATGGTAAGAAAAAAAAGACCCTTTCTGTCTGTTCATCTATTCCAGCTCAGTCTAGGACTGCTGATAAAACGTCACTATGTACCTATTTTGAACATGCTTTTCAGCCATGCACAATGTCCTCCTAAGCAGAATGAAATTTTAAAATCAGATAAGACTCTATGATCTCCGAGTGGAAAGTTTATCATACACTGTAAAATACTGAAATTCATTATAAGATTTGATCTTCTGTATAATTTCCTGTCCTGGTTTTCTCTCTCCCTTCAGACCGGTGATGGAGTAAACGACGCTCCTGCTCTAAAGAAGGCTGAAATAGGAATTGCCATGGGCTCAGGCACAGCTGTGGCCAAGACCGCCTCTGAGATGGTGCTGGCAGATGACAACTTTTCCACCATTGTCGCTGCAGTCGAGGAAGGCAGAGCCATTTATAACAACATGAAACAGTTCATCAGATACCTCATCTCCTCAAATGTGGGCGAAGTCGTCTGGTAAGGATGACTGGTTCATACAAACACGCACTCCATTCCCCGTACGACTCAATCCCTCTGAATACACACACATCAAATTTGTTTTACTCTTTCATAATCATGCTTCTTTGTGTGTAGCATCTTCCTGACTGCAGCTCTGGGGTTCCCTGAAGCCCTTATCCCTGTTCAGCTGCTCTGGGTCAACCTGGTGACTGATGGTTTGCCCGCCACTGCTTTAGGCTTCAACCCGCCAGACTTGGACATCATGAGCAAGCCACCACGCAACGCCCGTGAGCCCCTCATCTCTGGATGGCTCTTCTTCAGATACCTAGCCATTGGATGTAAGTGATTGCTTGAGTAACGTTTCCGCTCTTCACCGTGTGGATTCAACAGCAGAGAAAATGGGGGAAAAGTGACCCAATATGAATTTAATGAGAAATGCATGTTGATATTCTCTTGTTTCCTTTATTGTTGGTACATAAGTGTTGGTAGAAAACTTTGCCTGCTGATGGTTGATGGTTCCCAATCTTAAATTAGGACAGCTGGCTCTATGCCCTGGCAGTACCTAATCAAGGCAAAAGCTAGCAGCTAATCTGCCACATTAGCATGATGTGAAAGTAGAGTAGAAATCTAATTGCAGTTTGCCTTCATCTTGGATTGAAGTAACCGGGTATCTGTGTCATCACGTGCGTGTATGAATTAAATCATTTTGGTTTGCGTCACCAGGTTACGTGGGTGCTGCCACTGTCGGTGCTGCTGCCTGGTGGTTTGTCGCTGCTGAGGACGGTCCAAGGATCACCTTTTACCAGCTGGTATGAATCTCAGCCAAACATCTACTATCACACTAATTAAGCACACTTCAACACATAAATGTAATTTAATCTGCTCTCAGCTTTAATTTGTGTTTTCTCATTCTCCCTCTCCTTACAGAGCCACTTCCTGCAGTGTGGTCCAGAGAATCCAGACTTCCAGGACATGGACTGTAAGGTGTTTGAGTCCCCTTACCCCATGACCATGGCCCTGTCTGTGCTGGTCACCATTGAGATGTGCAATGCTCTGAACAGGTTAGTTTTATTTAGTATTATTATTATTTTGTATTTTCCGCTGTTATTTACTGCAGACCTAACTGTTGTTTTACTAGTATTCCTCAATGTCTGTACTTCAACATCCTGGTCTGTATCTCCACTTTCACACACAAACCCTGTGTTTTATACGGGGTAATAAACATACATTGCAGTATTTCTAAGTACTTAAGTCAGTGAGTGAGTTTTTAATAAACATGTCCATGTGTCTTTGTTGTTGTTGCTCAGTGTGTCAGAGAACCAGTCTCTGCTGAGGATGCCTCCCTGGGAGAACGTGTGGCTGCTGGGAGCCATCTGCCTCTCCATGTCCCTTCACTTCCTCATCCTCTATGTGGAGCCTCTTCCTGTGAGAAACATTTCTTTTAGTTTGACAAACAGAATGCGATACTGTGAAATGAAGGGCACACAGAACAAAAGTAGTGTGTCACGATACAAGAATGATTTATTCTGTTAACAAATATGAAGCTAAAATGGTGATCCGGTCTGCTGTCTCTCAGAACTCGAATGTGTACCATGCAGACTGAACCGCAGTTTGACTTTTGTCTCGTGTGCTTCTTCTCAGATCATCTTCCAGATCACCCCTCTGAATCTGACACAATGGCTGATGGTGCTCAAGATCTCACTGCCTGTCATTCTACTGGACGAGTTTCTCAAGTTTGCCGCCAGGAACTACCTGGAGCCCGGTAAAGAGCTGGAGAAGCCTGCCGGCTCCAAAGGCTGCTTCCTGTCTGCATGTATGGAGGGCATCTCCTGGCCCTTTGTGGCCATTTCCCTCCCCTTGGTCCTCTGGATCTACAGCTCCGACACTAACATGGCCGACATGTTCTGGTCCTGACTGACTTGAGCACAACCTCAACTTTTCCATTCCCCTCCCCACCACCACCATCACTTCCCTCTTTCTCCTCCCTCTTCCCTCTCTGCCTTCCTCCATGTGCATAGCTAGCGTGTGTGCGTGTTTGTAGAGTTAGTGTGTGTACTTGTGCGTGCCTACCATGTGTGTATGAGAAGGACCAACTTTAACACATGAAACGTAACAAATAATATAAAATGTTAAAACTGAGAAGTCACCTGATTTGAGTTGGGATAGGATTTGAGAACGGGTGAGGCTTTAAATGCGAGTGTTAGAAGACCATCACTCCCGTAGCTGTGGACTTTGTTGCTGGTTTGAAAGAAAATATACTGTTGCCAATTTTCTTTTTTTTTTCTTAATGTCAATATTACCTTTAAGGTTTATATTTTTAATGATTTTGGGAACATAATTTGTCTTGTGTCACTACAGTAACAACAGCAAATTGTTTTGTTTAGCTTCCCACTTCATGAAAAGAAACTTAATATCCAAAATCCATTGATCTGTACAGAGATTGAATTTTATGCAACTCTTCTTTTTTT
>NTHP01000030.1:100593-122552 GCA_003416845.1 Oplegnathus fasciatus
CTCTCTCTCTCTCCACCTCTCTGCCTCTCTCTGCCCGTCCTTGACCACTGGTTGACTCAGTATTGCCTCAGGCTCATTGCCAAGAGCTCACGACTCCGTGCTAAAAGGTTACTTAGTTTGGCCAGTGCAGCTGAAGAGGGTGTGAGATCATTTCAAATGCTTTACTGAGCGGTGTGTCGATTTGTGTGTGTGTGTCGACCTACATGTGTTTATTTTCTAATTTTACTGCCAAGTTGTGGTTGTTAGAAAGGCGGAGGTTTTCGTAATCGCGATGAAAACATTAATTTACTTCATTTACTCAGTAATTGTACTTAAATACAGTTTTAAGGTACTTGTACATTTTACTTGTACTTCATTACGTTTATCCGACAGCTGTAGTGTCTACTATAGGTTTAACTACCTGTATTTAACTGTATATAAAGCTGTTTAAATTAGCACCATGACTTGGCGACATTACAATGCTGCTTACAATTTAATGCATCAGTAGTGAGAGTCCAATAATGTAATATATGTATATGCATGGTTGACTAGAAAGAAGTTTGCATGTAAGAAGATAACACAAAAGGAGAAGTAAGTAAACATTGTGTTTAATGCATAAATGTAACTTATGTAAAATGTTTTTTTTCTTCTTTACTTTCTGTCACACGTCTGCAGCAAGTGCACGGTAGTCGCTGTACTGTGTGTGTTGTCATCGTGCCAAGTGTGTCAGAATACACTGGGACACTGTTGCTGAGATAACTCTGCGCCAGTGTCCACAGTACGAGTTTAGCTCGCACCCATGACTTTAACAGCAGCTTATAACCCAACAATAACATTAGCATCGTTTCTCAGATTAAATGCTCAGCTAATAGAAACAAAACAAAACGGATGCCTGTCTGGGGAGCTGGTCTAATGGAAGCCATCATGGCTGATGATGATTTGTTATGCTTTTAACCCCCCCCCATGTGTAGAAGTGGTGTGGTGGCAACTAAATGTGCTTTGCTGCTCTTTGTAGCGCTCCGAGACAGAAGTGTTACTCACAAAACCACAAGTATAAATACTGCATGTCCTTACACTTCTGTCACTAATTTGGGTTAATTGTTTCCATGCACACAGTTGAACTGGTGCTTCCCTGCCTGCATGTATCCTTACGCCGTCTGTCTGACGAGTCTAGTGACACACACAAACACACACACACCTCGTCCTCTACCCTCCCAGTCAGACGTCCTATGAGCAGGATTTGGGTCAGACCCCTCCTCTCACGCACTGACTTGTGTGTGTGTTTAGGGGCCCTGTCCTTTGTGTCCCACTGATATCCCAACAGTAGCTCACTGCTATCTGTTCCTGCTTATTGTCAGTGAGACAGGTCTCCTGTAGTGTTATATGAAGGTTGCTTGCGTTGGCAGATAGGGGGTAATAGGAGCGCACACGCAGTTGACATGCTGAGGAATCAGTCGTTAAGGAGTGTATGTGGTTTGGGGTTCACATGCCTGGTTTCTGCGTGAATACAATACTGAACTTGGTTTTTTGGCTGCCCATCTTGAAATATTCATGCACAGCAGAGACAGAGAGGCTGTCTGCCTTTGTGCCCTTCTGCCTGCCTGTCAGTCTGTTGTGTCTGCTTTATTTAACGACCAGCCGAGGCCACCTCAGCCAGTTAGATTTAGTGACTTTGTGTCTGGTGGTTAAGGTGTGTGTCCACAGGCTTTGCGGGCGTGTTTCTCTTTGGTTAAATGTTCTGGTGTGTGCACAGTGAACTGTACGCTACATTTTTCTCCATTGTCCGTTTAGTTGGTCATTTGATCATGTGGTCCCTCAAGTGCACTGTGGAAGCGTCCTGTTGGTTGAGTGGTCCACAACGCATACTTTGAAACTTAATGACAGATTATGGATTATTGACAGATTCACACACATAGCTCGCAAGTGGTCTCTTTGCATTGTGGCATTCATTTGTGGGACGATTTTATTTTACACAGTTTGTAATAACAGGGTAAATAAAGACTCATTTCCACTGTTGACCCTAAAACCAAACAAAGACAGAAAGTTGACGAGAGCTTTATGAAACCTGAAAATAATCTTCCCCACTTTTCAACACCCAAGCTGACGGTGTTAAATCTCTTTCTGTGGCTGTAGTTGTGGTTCTTGTTTGTCTCTCTCTGTGTGTGTAGGAGTAATATTAGCTCAGACACTGTACATCTTATGACTCATTGTATCTGTCTGGTGAGGGTTTATCTTACTCGCTTCAGCAGAGGTTAACAACATGGTATACCCAGCTACAGATGAAAGCTGTTGTTTGTGACTCGGATATTTTTAAAGGTCAAATCCTTTTTGTTTTTTTATATATAGTGTTCATATATCTGTTCTGATTGACTGATTTGATATGAATGGCTTTCTCCCTGAAAAACAACCACAGGTTTTTTTGGGCTGAACTTGGATGGGCTATAGTATAGACCAGGGGTTTTCAAAGTCTGAGACTGTGGGCCTCCTCTCAGACAAAGCTTGGAAAACCCTCCTTAGTTTACTTGCTTAGTTTCGCTCAATTCCTGGATGCCTATGAGATCATGGTTATGTTATTTGATCCCATAGACACTCAACAATTGAGCCAAGATAGCCTAACATTGCTGTTTGACATAACTTCAGACTACACCTAATACATAAAACATCCTGAGGCATTTATTAATTTCTGACTCTGGGAAAGTGGGAAAGACAGTAAAATTCCCCAAAACTACTGTATCTCTGAACTATCTCTTCAACCAAAGTCTATTTGATGTGATCTCCTTTTGATCACTAATGTAACATTTTTTCACTTCCACTCACTGAGCCTCCCCTGAAACTGTCTGGAGCCCCCCTGGGGAGGCCTGCTTCACACTTTGAAAACCTCTGGTGAAGACCATCCAGGTTCAGGTATAGACTCTATACCAAGTTAGCCTCCTGTTTACTGTAAATTGTTCTCTGAGTGTACTCATAACATAACATACATCCCATATAACACATACTGTATCTAATAAATTGTAGAATGTAATATTCAAACTAATATAGCACCATGGTATGGCAGCATCTTGGATCGACTGGCTGTTTCAGAAGTCAAAACCCTTTAGCATTTTTGTTGACATTTCCTTGTTTCTGAGTTTTAAGGAAACTAATTTATACTAACAATTTAAATGTTTTGGCAGTGTAAGATTTGTGTGGCTCTTTATAGCAGTGCACACACAGTAAGTGTTCATTTGACTTCTTATACAGACAACAATGGAGAAATATAAAGTAGGATGTTCCGTTTCACTGACTTTTTCACTTACGATTGTTTTGTTTGTTGTGTGTTTGCATGTTCCTTAACAGAGAACGTAATGTGATTCATAACCTCGTGCATTCAGCACTGCATTGTCTAGAGACACTCTGCTGCCCTGCTTACCACCCAGTGAGCCTCATCTGTGTGTGTGTGTGTGTTAGTGTGTATGCTGACAGTGTTTTTTCCAGCAGCATGCTGATGTGAACGCTCATTTGAGCAGAACAACAACGCTGACAATATGGCTGTTTTTAATCCAGAGAAAAGATGCGTATTAACAAACACGCACACATAAATAATCTTAAGCAAACATCACATTCACGCGCACACTCTCGTGCTCTACCTTCTTATCCCCCTTCATCTCCTTCCTCTCTCCATCATTCGGACGCTCTGGCGGGCAGACTAGTGGAGCGCACAACGCCCACAGGGGAATAGTTGCATTTGTGGCTCCGCAGAGTGGAGCTGGGAACCTTTGGGAGACTCACGCTTTTTAATTTGATTTTTGTTCTTGAGGTCACAGCTCTATTTCGAGCCTATTCCTGATTTATTTTGATCGACTAAACTCTCCACACTCTTGCCCTATGGATTCTAGACAGGCTTTTTAACCCATTTGCCTGCTTTACCGAAGCGGACAAAGTTCAATTGAGACAGCATGACAACATGGCTGCGAGCTTGTTTCTGTGTTTTTAAGTTTAAAATGCCCCCGCTCTGTTTTGAGACTCGTTGTTGAGCCTGTTTGACGGCCTCCATCTGTCTCTGAGCGAGCTGTGAGGGCGGGTTTGGTCAGAAAGGCCAAAGTTGAGCAACAGTGCAAACAAAGGACTAAATCCGGTAAATGTACACTTGGCCTGTTGCGGTAAAATGATATTTGATAATTGGATTTGAAGAATCACTTCAGCATCGGGCAAAATACAATTCAGAAATATATATATTTTTCCATCTAGTCTCATGCAGAGGAGAAGCTAAAAATACGCTCACGGTGTTGTGTCCTCTTCTCTCCTCCACTCTGCTCTGCTCCCCTGTGTGTTTGTGTATCTTGTTTGTTTACCTTTGTGCAGCAGCTCGTGTTGATGTGTGACTGTTATTTGTTTGTCTCTGTGTGCATGTATACTTACAGCTTGAATGTGGGCCTGTGTGTGTTTGGATCTCATCACAGCGTAATGCCCCGAGTATTACCATCAGCTTGTCAGTCATCTGTGAAGCACTTAGATTTGCAGTACCCTGCATGAAAGGTGCTGTACAAATAAAGACTGATCGATGGATTGATTTATAGGAAATACTGTCAAAGGACGAGGGAGCAAACGGCACAGTACAGAGAAAGCAGAAACTCGGGGAGCTTTTGTGACTGACTAGTGATGGCATGTTCGTGGCTGGCTATTGTGTTAGCGGTTAGCTCGCCAGCTGCAGCAGTTTACCAGCTAGCCGTATGAGTGCCCCCTACGTCACCAAGACTAGAACTACGTTTCACTGTGCCACTTTCTGGTGCGACTGGGCCTCAAGTTTTTGACCGGAAAAAATTGTTGCGCCATGTCACCCTCCCACCAATTAACCTTTCATTCCTAAACTGTATACATCACCATCCACCCACCCATCCATCCATTCAGCCATTTGTGCATTAGTCCATCCATCCGTTCCTCATATGTAAACCAGTAATTTCCCCCTCTGTGTCCTCTCGCTCCAGTGCTGCTGAAAACAACATGAGACTGAGCTGAGTCCAGCTTCTCCTTAATTAACAGCTGGCTAGTCTAATCATAGTGATGTGATGCTGTGCTTCGGTTGCATAATGACTTTCCCATCATCATCCTCATCATCATTCACTCTCATCGGTGCATTCACGTGCACGCTCGCACACGCAGAAGACATGCAGGGCTGTCAGAAAACCTTGTACTTGGAAGATGTCTGGATTAATACTTCAGTAGCTCACTCTCCCCCCTTACTCTTACTTGCTCACTCTACCACTCCATCCATCTTTGCCTTTGTTTTCCTGTCTCTATCTGTGCTACCCTAGTTCTGTCATTTTCTAAGGCTGCGCTTTCTGATGCGCATGGGAACAGATGGTTCAGTGGTGATCAGGGGTTTCGGTTGAAAATTGACAATGTTCACCTGCTCTCAGGAAATGACAGAAAAGTAACAGTTTGCTCAGGTGAGATTAAAGCACTCTTTATGAATGTGTTAATGAAGAATGTGCTTGTAGTTAAAGACACGAGCTGGTATGAAAATGTGATGGGTATCTGGAAAAGGAGAAACACTGGGTAGTGCCAGGTGTAATTTCACGCAGCACCCATTGCGTTGGAATGTGATCAGATCTGCCAGACCACCTCTAGAGTTAGTCTGGGTCGTATTATGAACGGGATCTCAGCCTCATCCAGCCTGAAATAAATGCAAACCGTGTGTGCACTTGGTTGCCAGTTTATTAGGTACGCCTTGCTAAAACTAATGCAGTCTTAATACAACAGCCCTGCAATAAATCCTGCCTTCAGGAACGTTACGTTTGACATTTTAGTTTGAATCTGACTCACAGCCTGTGTTTTGTAGCTTCTCTGCAGTTTTTGGGTGTTAAAGCTAAATCAAGAGGTTTTCAGACAGAAAGTGTTTGGTGTTTCAAGGGCAGCAGGACGTTGGGGCTTTAGTCAAAGAAGCAACGTTTTCAGTTTGCTCCACCGCATTGCTGCACTGTACAACATGAGAGGGCGCACACATCACACATCGCATATCACGCACCCACACACATGGTGGTGGTGGTGAGACGGGCCTGATTCATTGTCACACACACACACGCCTCACAGGGACGATGACAAAAATGACTCCTTTGTTCTTCCACGAGCTCTGTGTGTCTCTGTCTGCCTTCTTTTTTTGGGTCATATGGAGTTTAATGTTTCTGTGTGTTGATGAGGAAGTTGCCATTTGAAATTGTCGCTGGGCTGGTACATAACATGCACATCTGGCCTGTGTGTGTGTGTGTGTGTGAGGAGTACAGTTGCACGTAAATGCACCTCAGTGTTGATAGATGGCATTCATGTGTCCTTGTGGTGCATTCTGCTCTATATGAGGTCATATTTGCACAGGCGTGTGTGTGTGTGTGTGTGTGTGTGTGGCACCCCTGCCTTGTCCTTGGTATGTAATAAGCATGTGGGACTGCGGCTCTTTGCACATCTGTCTGGTGGTCGAGAAACTGTGCAGTGCTGCCGCTGTGCACCATTTCCACCAGCAGCTGCCCCACCCCCCACCTGCTCTGCCCTCCCAGTCACTTTGCGCACGCACACACACACACACGCACACACCAAAGGAGGTCGTTTCCACAGAGTTTGAGGACGCCCACGCTCCACGGGGAAATCTGCCTTTGTCTGAATGAGTACAAGGACCTGCTGTGCTTTCATCATGTTTCTCCTCACTGTGTCGTACACTCCTGATGTATGTATCATCAGTTTAGCTCAGTTCACTTTTTAGTTAAATCTTCTCGTTAGTCCACCAGAAGGCTTTGCCTGTCGGCCCCCTGAAAGACTCAGAAACCCTCACCGGGCAAAAAGAACAGTGGGATACAAAGGATGTGTTCCTTTAAGTTTCTCAGGCAGCAAAACTGGTGCTGTACCTCACTGCGTCGGTAGCAGACCTTCATTTAGGGCCCAGGGTTGTAATGACAGACTTGACAAGTCATGATTTGAAGAGAAAGCCACAGTCCCGATACCACTTCCAGGTTAGCCTTTGTTCCTCTTACCTCTGTAACTCTATGATCATTTCTTTCATCCGTCCTTCTTAGAAAAGAAACGTGTTCCAGTGGTTTACAGTCCATATTCTTCGATAAGTAGAAGTACAAAGTGTCTACTACATCACTTGATATTAGAATTTGAATTCTCACACAAGGATGAATTTGTCAGCATTGAACAGTCCCCATGATGTCCACCCAACACTCTTTTCTGTCTTCTATCTTTTAGCTGTAATCTCTACTGTCCAGTAAACATCCGCCTCATTCCCATTATTCGCCTGTGTCTAGCCTCTGACTTCCTCGAGCTTGAATGCTGCTAAAAACAGAAATATTAAGTACATATCAGTATTACATCCTTTGTTTTTTAATACACCAGTGCTGGCTAGACAAATGGAGTACCCTGCCATGACATGTTGAGCAAAGTTAAGTTATATTTTTAGTAATTTGCATTTAAAAAATGTGATTTTGAATGAGGTTTTCTTACTTCTGGAGCAGAACTCGGAGGTTTTGGTTTCGCTCTCTCTGTTCAGTTCGACAGAGTCAAATAGGTTGCGGCTTATCACAAAGCAAGTGCTTGTTTTTGAATTATTTGAATCAAATCCGTACAGTCGAGCAAAACCAATATTAGCTTCCTGGTTGCCTGTAGGAATTGAAGCTTTAAAAGTGCTTATATGCTCTGCTGCTCTCTCATAATGTACTATAGTTAAATGACACCCGTGGGCGTACACCCATGCATACATATGAGAAGCTCTACAACCCGCGGTGCCATGCTCTCCCCTGCTTGTAGTGTCTCGTTACATAAGCAGGCTAATGTTACCCTAGCAGGCCGTGTAACTGGCACCTCAATATCAGTCATCACCCCAGAGAGAAAGAGGGGAGAGATGAAAGGGGAGTAGAGGCAGAGGAAGAGCAATGAAATGATTGGTAGAAAGTTTGGGATGTGAGAGAAGGAGGTCTGAGAAATAGAGAGATGTGATTGAAAAAGAAAAAGGGAGAAAGGAGTTAGTAAAGGTGAAGAAATAGAGAACGAGATGAAGCCAGTGAGGGAGCGTGGTCCCTTTCCTCCTCAGTATGATGCTTTCTAGCAGACGTTTTTACGGTTTTGAGTGACAGTCAGCTGCCCTCGTGGCCATGTTTGTAGTTTTCAGTGACAGCTTGTAGCCTTGATCTGGCTCAGTAAAAGCTCCACTCCTGAATCTCTCAATTACCATCCAGCAGAGAAACACAGAAAAGGCATTAATCCTCCAATCCATGTCTCGCATGCACTCCGGGCCCGTCGCAGTGTTTCCTTTCTAAACGCATTCTTTTAACCCAAATTGAATATATCATTCCTCCCTCGAGGCGCCAGAGAAGAAAGACTCTAATTCACACTGCCTCCCTCACCGTCTCTCTCTAAGTAGTTAATGCTTCAGAGAGGCTCCTATCTCGTCTCATCTCTCCTCTCTCCGTTTTTCTCTCCCTAACTTTTTCTGTCTCAAGTTGTGTTCACAATTTAGAGCAAGAGACAGTTTATTTGGGAGACCAGACTTCTTCTTCTCCCTCCCGTGTAAGCAAAACACAATACACTGCGGTGAAAGAGTTCAAATGAATCCAGCTTTGAACCCCCTTCTCCAGTTTCTAACCTTTTAACACACTCCCACTCTCCTTGTAGCCTCGTCACGGTTTTCAAAGTGGAGGAAGAGCTCAGACTGCGTGTTTTAGATTTTTCAGAGAGGTGCAGCCGCTATGTGTATCAGAAAACGCCACAATGACTACCCAAAACTCTATGCATGGTTAAACATCAGCCCTCTCATGTCTTCTCTCACTCACTTACTGCTGTTTCAGACTGAGCATGTAATTGCACAAAAGCTAAACACTTAGCAGAAGCAGATTCTTTATTATTTTTCAAACAGCAGAGGAGGTGAAATTGCTTTCTTCAGCCGTGAGTATTGTCTACAGGTCTTCCTCTCAGGCTGCATTTGGCCCCAACAACCTCCGGCAATAAGGATAGGGCAGTCTGTATGTTGCCCTAGAGGCGAACCCCATAAAAAGCTTGCTGCTGCTTACTACTTGAATGCAAGGTAAAAACTGAAGGACACTAATGAGCATATCAACATTTTTATCAACACCTCTCTTCTCTCATCTGGACTGTGGTGGCTGGACAGTACGAGGACAATTTTCAGTGAGTTTTCAGTAGGAAAATCAACCAGAAACTATAAACATGAGGTGGTCTTGTATACCCCATGTTTCACTGTGTCTGCGTTGCTCAAGGATCTCTGCAGCATCTGATGGATAAACAGTGATGACATGTGATGTAGCAGTTATTCCCACAGCGCCCATTCTTCACCTAGATGTGAAAATGTGGTTAAAAAGATTAAATGATGATGGAGCGATTTATCTCTGTTTTGAATTTTTTTTAGTGATCCATTCATGTTCACACTAATCTCTTGACTGAATGCCATGGATGGATGGATGGTTGGTTGGTTGGTTGATGGGAAGCACTTATGTTTGCTGTTGTTTTCCTATTTTTAACACATTTTCTATGCTAGCTTGCGTTGATGTGTAGGTGTTAACTGTCAGTGTGACATTGGGTTATTATGAGTCGTGTCCTTGCGGCAGAGCCATGGAGGGCAGTGTGCCTGCATGCATTTCCAGAGGGAAGCAGATACAGAACGCACACACACACACACATGCAGTACGCAGGTCTACCCAGAGCTTCCTGTGTCTCCCTGCTAGGTCCTGTTGCCAAGGAGACCGGGCCTGGGCTGAACGTATCCAATAAATACCTGGGAGGATTTAGGAGTGGGAGTGAGGGGTGGAGAGGAGGTTGCCTCATTCAAACATCCCTGTTTATCATATCACAATGCAGCTGTAAAGAGAACAGAAATGCCATGCAGTTGGCTTGGCTGCTAGCCATTGTTGGTCTTAACATCACTCGTCTACTGTGGAATCTGTCATTCATCCTTCAGAAGGATAAATGTTTATCATTGTCAGCCAAGAATTTCCACGTTTTGCACAGTATTGGTTGTTTTGCCTGGTCCAGACAGCTGTCACTTCAACGTGGGATGGAGACACAGCGGTTCTTCAACATAGTGATCAGATCTAGCATGGGATCCTGCGTGGAGGGGAATCAAATAGCAAACTGGCTCCTCATGACTAAGTCCCAGAGGAGACTGTGGTGAGCTGAGCCCATAACCTTCAAGAGACAGCAGCCAGACAGCCAGAGGAATAGAGATAATTGAAATGACTGTCTGTGTAGGCGCTGACTCTTTTTTTTTTTCATCTCCCTAATTATTCAGTGTCCTCATTTTGTAAAACTGTGCGCGTGTGCACACATGAACAGAGAAAGGCTGAGAGTCGAGGTTTTTGAAAGTGCTGGATATGTTTTAGTATCTCATGAGTGTGTATTTGATCAGGCACTGTGTGGGGGCGAGGCATGTATGTTGCAAGTGTGTGTGTGTAGGTTTTAGAGCCATTATGGGAATATGTGAGTGCTGGATTCAGGTAATTGATGCTGGGACGCTTGAAACTGGCAGACAGACAGACTGGCCCAGTGCCAGTATAAAGAGGGGGAAGGAGAGAAAGGGGGAGGAGGAGAAGATTAGAGAAGAAGAGATAGAGGCCACAGAAATTCCATGGCAACCATCGGATCGGGTGAGAAATGCATTGAAAGGATGTTAAAATGATGGAATGCAATTTTACAATTTTTTTCCCTCCTGTTCTCTATTTCGAAGGTAGCATGCTTAACATACTATTCTTGAGTCAGTTGTAATCAGAATTTGGTTCTTTAAAGAGCTGCTTAGGTACAGCAGATGTCAAGAAACAAATGATAAGGCAGGCAGATGCAGGTTAGATCCATGTGTGCTTTTGAGGCAAACATCAGTCTTTCAGGAGGGTTCACTGTTTGCACTGTTTGCTAATTTGAACAAAAAATACCCATTCATTAGATATTCACCGGGAATACTTAATTCCTTCTGGTTATATTTCCTAAGTAGCATAAATAAAAGCCTCTTCTGTATCCTGACAGGTTACCTAATCAGAAATGAAATGCTCTGTGGTAACCCAGGCAACAGTTCCCCTGGAGATGGGTTTTGGCAAATCTCTATGGTCCATTTAGCAAAGTCCCAACGCGTGTCCCCTGAACAGCTCCGGCATAAAGCAGCAGTTTATTGCCCTGAGCAGCGATGATGCAGCGGCTTGTGTTTGACCAGAGATTAGGCAGATTGGGGCCTTTTGTGCTCGTTCTGCTGTTTGCCGATGATAAGCACCGCTGCAGGCCGTGATGTCTGAGCCGGGAGCCGTGGGAGAGGGGACTGGGTTAAGGTAAACTGAGTGGAGCCTTTTTAGTTTTTCAAGTTGGATCTGGCATATAATGGTGGTTTTCTACATGCCTGAAAGTGTTACAGTGGTGCACTTCTAAAGCAGGGGGTTGTTGCATATTCAGTTGTTTGAACAGGGAAATCAGAAATGACTTTTTCAGCTTGTTAGCTGACTTTACATGTCATACACCTAATGAAAATGTAATGGACCTGTATATAAAGTAAGTGTATCTTCAGTGGGTACCTCATGCTGTACCAGTACGCTTAATTAAAAAAAACACACAATAAAATGATTACCAAGTCTTGAACAATCCCACCCCTCCAATCAAACTACCTATCTGATATCCCATTGGTTTTGAATGCTCCCACCCCACACATGTCACACATGGTTTGACAGGAAATACATCAGTCTAAGAAAGTAAGATTGTTTTTGTTCAAAATACTATTTCATGGTGATTCTTAACAATATCCAGCTTGTTATGTGTTTTGCATGTAGCTGCCCGCTGTCATACTTGCCATAATAATGATTGGATGTCTTATTTGAATATTAAAATGGCTCTGAATGCATGTAAGCCAGTTGCATTGGCTATATGAAGCTAACTGCAATATATTATCAGTCAGTTGTTTGGCAGAAAGGCCTGGCAGCGGTTTGATTTGGTTTCTTAGAAACGATGTCAGCAGCAACAGCAGCAGGAGTGCAACATTACCTGCGTTACAGGACTCTGGGGATTGTAATGGGGATGATGTGATGTGCCTTAGAGATGAAATAATGCCGGGAACGCACGCTCATTGGATGTCGGCCTACTGTATGAAGCACATAAAATGGTTGGATGCGGTTTCAAGCAGCATGGTCGGAAGATCATACGAGCCATTTGCACTTTGCTTCATTACGTCTTTGCCAAGGATTTTATAGCTTGGAGAGAAGCACTTCATTTGTACTCAGATGGGCACATGAAGGGACTTTACATAAATGGGAAACTCCACCTGTTTGCACTGCAGTATGGTGTGATCACACGCTCCCCAAAATGTAATAGATAAATGCGTTGACATGGCTTTACATTTCGACAATCACCAAGCTTCTCACAGTATGTAGATGTAGCCACTGCCTCCAGCTGGCTTACTCTAGTTTGGCATCTGATGTGCTGCCAGACTGTGTTTCCATTATGCAGGACTCTTACACGTAACCACTGCACTTTATAGAAGCACACAAAACCAACACAGACTCTTGTTGAGTCGCTTCTCCTGAGGAACTAACAGCGCATTTTAATTAGTTGGTCTTCGTCTGTTGTTTCATGGTGAAACAAACTGCCAGTGGTGGAAGAACTACTGAGATGTTTTACTGAAGTGAAAGTAGAAGTACCACAGTGTAGAAATATACTCTGTTACAAGTAATAGTCACTCATTCCAAATTTTACTCACTTAAGGTACCAAACTTAGAAGTACTTTTTACAGAATAGCCCATTTCAGACATATATATTATATTACTGGATTATAGTTATTTCTGCATCAAGCAGTGCAACAGTGATGTACGCATCACGTCGCAGCTGCTTGTTAACTATTTTATATACTGTTGGGTAGCTTGATCTATAATCCATTCATCACCGTCCATTGTTGCGGGAGGCTGGAGACGATTCCCAGCTGACACTGGGGACATTGAGGTCTAAACTGGACAGGCCGCCAGTCAATCACAGGCCCGACACGGAGAGACAGACAACCATTCACGCTCACCTTCACACCTACAGGCAATTTAGAGTGGGCAGTTAACCTAACCTGCACGTCCTTGGACTGTGGGAGAAAACCGGAGCACCGGGATATTTTGTGATAATCTGAATCTGCAAAGTAACCAGTGACTGACATTTATACAGTCATTGCATTGTTAAATTATTACATCGTATTAGTTATTGTTGAGTGCGTGTGTAGTATAGTAATACGTGACCTAAGAAACCAAATAGAAGTGCAATAGCAGGCTCAGTAGTAGTTGTATAATAGAAGTAATAGTAGTATTACATGTGTAAATATACATCGGAAAATAATGTGGTACAAGTAAAACTCAATGATAATCATTTTTTGACTGTCAATAGTAATTAGACCCCTGCTGAACATCTGTCTATTTTCAAAATGCTGTGGCCTGTCATAGATTATTGCTCAATCATTCGTCTTTGCCAGCTGTCAGCATAGTGTCTCAAATCAGATCCAAATGGCAAGCTGCGGCAGCGAACTCGTCGCTCACTCATCAGTGACAACTTTAAAGTGTCAGATGTTCTGTCACGTGTCAGACACTGACGAGGAACAATCATTCAGTACGTTTTACTTCTGTTTTCACATCACGAGACTCCGTCAGGCCGGGTTAAATGAAACGGCAGCGAAACTTCCTCGTCATTCCTCTCTGCACGAGGCTGAAACAAAGCCAGATGAAATGTGGAGAATAGTTATCCTGATGTAAGCTACGAGCTTCAGGGTGAGATCAATAGGGAGATGAGATTTAGAAAGTGTAGTGCGTTTAAAATTAAAGACTACAATTTATAAAAGGTTGCCAACTGGAAAGGAGTAACTGATTTGGCTGTCTGGAAGCACTTATGGAAAAAGCCCACAGACGCACCCTCTTCACATCATGTTGTTTATCGTAATATCTCCACAGCAGTAAGACACCCTCATTTTATCACTATCCAGATTTCAGAAGTGATGGATTTAATGGTATATTCCTATTTCCTATATTACAGTCATTTGTGTCAAGCCATTTTGATCCAGTTGAGCACAGACGCTTTCATGATTTCAAGACAGTGTTTTGAGGGGAGATATGTTAGTAGCTGATATCGGCCAGTGTGCATTTCCTAGCTACTGATTTTATTGATTGAAGTAGTAAGACTGTTTGGTAATTGGATTTCAGCTCCCCTGCTCGAGGCATGTATGGATACACAACCACACACACATGCGAAGACACATAGTAACACAAAACCCATGTGACCTTTGTCCCCACTCCTCCACTGCGTTAACCTCTAACCCCTGACCTTTGCTCTGCTCGGGGGGCCTTGAGTGCCTCCACCCTCCAGCAGCAGACACATGAAAACACTTAACACCTGTGATTGTGTGATAATATTTTGTTATACTGTATATTCATACGCTGTCTTTTTATTAGCCAGCGCCCAAGTACAGCCCGATAGATCCGCTAGCGTGGCTGTAGTCTTGTTATAACTATAGATAAATAAATCAGTCGAGCCGATGCATTGGTTGATATTAGCTTACTGAAGATATATATATATATATATATCTTGGAAGATAAGTAACAAGAAATTAAAATTATTGTTTAGAAACAATGACACTATTATATCATTATCAGATGTTTTTAATTCTCAAATATCAATAGTGGTATTCATAGTTGTGTCACAGCTCTTGTCAATCTGATTTATTTGTCTTTTTAATTTCGTCGTTATCTCAGAAATTCTCAGTTCTAACTTTAGCAGACAATTAAACAACAAATGTTATCGGTTAGCATCACCGGCTAGTGCTGTCAGCTAACTGTCAGTCATTATTGTAACATTGTTCCTTACAGCCTGATGCCGTCTGTTATTTTTATATACGTATATATATATTAGGTCAAAATAAAGCTATTAACTTGTCTATAGTGAATTGAAGAAGTTTCACGTCTTTTTGAAATATATTTGATTGGGTTTTTCATCTTTTTTGACAGTACAGTAACTTTTAGATGGACGGAAAAGCGGGAGATAAATATTAACGTTACCCCGTTTTTTATTCACATTTTTAAAAAAACGCGACACAGCACCCCTCGTCCGAACCCGAAAAACGGATAAATTCTCCATAGCAAGACACGCACTAAAGAAACAAACAGAACTCATGGCACAAAGCTTATGTAATTTAAGCGCTATAATGTTAATTTTAAACTGTTGAGCAATTGACTTTGTAAAGGACAATATTCCTTTAAGTTAGATTAGTTAACGTTAGCTAACAAACTAAGACCACAGAGAACTCTCGATCAAATATTATGCTGATAACGGCATCCGTAGCGTTACACTTTCCAACGTACAGCCAATCATAAAGTGTTAACGTCATCTGGTGCCTACACCAGCTTGTCCAATCGCACTGCCATGGATCGTGAACTATGGAACATGTCGCTGAAGCATAAAAGCAATAGCAATATTTTAAAACCTTTTCACATGTCAAAGTTTTTACCACGGATTTCTTGATCTTCTTTGTAGGTCATGATGAGCCCGACGACTGTTTTCTGGCCAGTTTGTTTAGTCACACATTTTTAGCTCCTTCTATAAAGTTGATCCAGACTCTACCATGTGTGAAAGGATTTGTCATTGTGATCTTTTATTGTGGTTTAAACAAGAGGATTTTCATTCTCTAAACTGTTTCAGTCAAACTTTGGCCTGTTGGGGGAATTTGCGAGCATCTTTCAACCAAGTTTAACCACTGTTGCAAAGATAAAGACAATGCATTCCTGGCTGTCCCATTCACTCTATTTTTATCGAGCACATTAGAGCATTTAAAACCCACACATTACTTATGATGGGCCGCAGAGTGTTTTGCAGATAGCCATGGAGATTTGAGTGCCAGCTTCAGTGTAGATAAATTAATGAGGCTGCTCTCCGCCCACACAGAAACACACGCAATCGCCGCGGTGCTCATGATGCATTAAAGAGAGTGTCAGAGGGCTGAGGTCTGCCCTCAAGATTTACCGCCGCGGTGAGATTGCAGACTGGCTCCTGCAAAGGCCAACATGGGAAGCAAATGAGAGGAAAGCAGAGAGAGGCAACAAAGGGCAGGAGATGCTGAGGAAAGGTAGTATTTAGAAGAAGAAAGTTGAGAGAAAGAAAGAAAGCTCCCCTGTTGTGTAACGTGAATGGAAAGTAAAGAGCAGAGTGGAGAAGAATGTGTTATTATTGTGATTACCTTCATCAGACACAGAGAGCAAGACAATACCGTAAATAGCACTTAAGGCCCATCATCACCTCTCTACGCTAAAATTCCCATAGTCTACCATTTGCTGACTTAACAACCTAAAAGCCGAGCATCTTTCTATTCTTCATCGCACATTGCCATCTTTGCCTGTAGAAACCGCAGTCTAATGAGCGCCGTCCATGTTCCAGAGCAAAGCTGGTAATTTAGCACGCTGTATTATTAATCAGAGTCTCTGTGTGATTTTGCAGCAATTTGAACGCTTATTTCGCCCATAATGCTTCGGGGGTCGGGGTAATGAGTCTCTTTCCTAATGACTTTAGCAGTTGACAGAGAAGACACGGCTGGCGCTTGTGGAATCAAAGGTTTGTCTGGCATTGATGACTGTCGAGTGTGTGTGTGTGCGTCTCTGTGTGTGTGTGTCCATTGAGACAGGAGAGCGCTTTCCTTGAAAGTCTTGCGTGATCAAAGGAAGAGAGAGAGAGCATACAAAAGATGTAGACTGAAACCGAGAGAGGGAGAGAAGCGGAGGGTACAGAGGAGGATGCAAAACACACAGCGCCAAGGGAACGTATGTCTATTTGTCCTTCACGAACTTTGTGGGTGTCTGTATGATTGGCTGTGTAATTATCTTTGTGTCCATGTCTTTATTTCTACTGTAATTATGTTTATTTTTGTGTTCGGGTTATTTTCTTCTGTATGCATCTGCTACCTGCCTGCTTGCCTGTCAACTTCCCTCTTCCTCTCACTGCCTCTTTTCATCTGTCCTCCTTTTTATCAAATATTTCTTTCTGTTCTGTTCCTTGTCTCCCTCTTTGTCTACTCTCCCATATTTTACACCCGACTTACGACAGTGATACAGTGTCCCCCTGGTAGCAAACTTCCTGTAAACTCTGTAAGGATGAGGCATGAAACAGGGAATCGTGTGAGTGAAACAATTCATCAAAAAATAATCAGCAGATTAGTCACTAAGGGAAAGTAATCAATACTTGCTGCACTAAACTTTGCAGTGTAGTTGATTAGGAATCATTGTGGCACCATACATGCTTTCAAGGTTTAGTGAAGTTTGACTATAACTTTGCTAACCCTAACCCTTTGAAGATGAACTACCATGAAAGACTGAGGATGATGACACATGATTGGCACTGTAGTTGTACTAATATAGCGTCAGTATCCTGCAGAATTTTAAAGAGTATTCCTCCAATTTAGCATTGCACGTTCAGAAAAAAAAAAGATTAAAATTGATGCAACTAGAGATATTGTCTATTTTATTCCACACCCTCTTCCTTGTTAAAACCTGGCGCCTGCATTACCCACAATGCAACTCAACTGCCAACAGTTCGGTCGGAGATTCAGGTGTGTTATACTGTTAGCTGCTGATGTAGCCTCGAGCTGCTAGCCTCAAGTAGAAATGAGTAGTGTAGCTCCAGAGGCCTAGTAAGCTCACTTCTTTCTAGCTCCACACCTCCAGTTTTGTTTCATTTTCAAACTTGTAGTCTTCAACCCCAACCGATGCTGACTCAAGTGACATCACTCGAGACAATGTATTAGATTTTGCACAGCTCCCTCTGGAGCCACTAAAGGCTTCTTTTGCAAACTTCTTTATGCAAGTTCTCCTTTAAATGTCTTTGATTCAACATATATTTGTTTTCTTAGTTTTACTGATCTTGTTTGCCTCCTGCAGAGAAATTGTCCATAACCATCAGACAAAGCAGACCCATTGTTAATGGTATAACAAGTAGGATTTTCAGTGTCGGTATCTGCAGAGACCCTGCCCTCTGCCTGTATTTTCTTATTTTGCCGTGTTCGGGACATTTCTGGGCATCAACCTTTGGGCAGTGGTGTGTAGCCAATATCAACGCGCAGGGTGAGGGGCGGGACTATAAAAATGTAGCGGCCAGTTACCCGTTCATAAGCACGTGGGACCACCAGAAGCGCATGCGCTTTGAGCCGGGGAGGAGGGGCCAACTTTGAATGCTGTGTTTACAAACAGCAACCGACAAATCCTACTCGTTCTACCTTTAAAGATATAATTCAAAAAGCTAAAACCTGTCGGTATCAGAGGAAAATCCAGCTGCAGAGGGCAAGTTGTTTTTTTGGATCCCAGTAAGCTGCATATTAAGCAGCCACAGGCAATGCTGCAGGTGAAACTAACTCATCAATGCCAGCAGCCTGGCTGTCACATCTAATATTGCTTCTTTCTCTATGGCTGAGGTTTATGACATGAAGAAACATGGACAAACAGTTTGCATCTGCCCCCCTGAGTAGTTTAGGAAAACACACAAAACCACACAAACATTTAAACATATAAAAAAAGCCCGTAGCACAAACTGCAGCGTTGGAAAGCCACACAGTAAACACAGCACCAGGGTGCACACATGAACAAATATCCTCATTCCTCTCCATCTCTCTGTTCTCTCCTCCTCTAGTGGTGTGATTTCAGGCCGTGCTCTTTCCGGTGTCGCTTCTTTCATTCATCCCCGTTCTGCCTCTCATCCCTCCATCCTGAGACAAAGGGATGATTACATCACTGCAGGGGGCGCTGTTTGCTCTTAAAGGAGCAGCGTCTCTGACTTGGCGACTGTCCCAGCTTCATAACTGAAACCGGCTGCTGCTGCTGCTGCTGCTGGGCCGTTTCCACAGAGATTATCAACACTGAGGCAAGGAGATTACCTCCAGGAAACAAATTGATTTATTATGATTTCTCAACTCGGGTAATGTTAATAATGCCAGGAAGCGGGAACAAGGAGTTCACCAGCAGATAGACGTCAGCTGGCTGTGATCGGTGAAATATTGAAATATTCAAGATAAACTGACTGGTATTGGAAAAACGACATGAGGAAAGTTGCTGCCCGCGTATAGGGAATGCGTGGTCCTCTTGGTCCTCTCAAAGGAGCAACAGGAATACAAATATAAATTCATGAAATAAAACAAGCTTCCAGGGACACATTGCCTCTGCAGAGATGGTGATTTGTGTAGCCAAATACACTCTTTGCTTGTTACATGGAATTCAAGGCAGTCTTTTACAGCAATTCTGTAAAGAATGCCTTTAGGATTCATCTTTATCTTCTGAGAGTCATTTCGCTTCCCAATCTAGTTACATTGAATGGCTCTGTGAGGGATGCAAAGTGCCCACTGTGACCTCAAGTGAAAGCAGCAAATTCCTCTCTAAACTGTCTCCATCGCCACATCTTTTGAGTAGAAAAGAAAGTAAGCAGAGAGGAGCCACACCTCCAGATTTTCATGCCTAAGTTGCAGATATTGAGGACTTTAAGAGTATAGGCACCCGTACAATTTATAGCACGACGTCTGCCCTCTGATGACAAGATGGTGACATTCATCAAATTAACTGCTGTCAAGTGCCAGTGCAGTCGCGGGAGGATTACGGGAGAAACACTGTGTTCAAGTTCATTTGACGGCATGTCTGTCCCCCCCAGCGATGCTGTAGCTGAGGCTTCACTTTAATTTCCACAGCTTTCCACTCTCACTCGTCTACCAGCCCCCTCTCTGCTGTGTTAAATTGTCTCTAAATTGGATATTTAAGGGATGGAGGAACTCAGGGGAAGGGGTGCCCTCTCTTTTTCTTTTCCTCCCCTTGCAGCAACTCTCACCCCAGTTCCCTCTCCGCCATTTTTGAGGGGCAGTAATAAAAATTACAGTTATTCGGGAAACAGGGGTGCATCTTATTTATCTCCAGTATCCAGACTTGGCCTCTTCAATGAGCTTAGCCCTCCCAAATCTACTGTGCCCTGCTAGCACACTGTGTATGAATCAGATTTAGGGGTGGGGGCTGGAGGAAGCCATTAAAGCGCACCATTCGATCTCTGATTACATTCTCCTCTCTCATCAAATAGCTGAATTAAGAGAGAGAGAGAGCTCTGAGTGTTGTAGCGTAACATTAGGATCCTGTGGGACTGGGTGGGGCTTTTAAGGTGAGCGTGTGAATGTGTTTGTAGGGGTTATATTGGCAGTGTTAGGATGACAGGCCTCCTCCCAGAGTCCAATAAAGGCGTCAGCAGCCGGGGCAGATTTATGACGGCCGCACTGAGTGGAAAGCGTGATGGGGGATGGAGAGGCAGCTCTCACTATCGAGGATATCTTATGCCTCCTTTGAGAGTCGCTCCCTCTCTCGCTCCAATTTCATGGCTCTCAGTCTGTCGCATTGTCTCCGTCTTCTCTCTCTTTATTGTTATTTATCATTTTCTTTCTTATTATTGTAGTTTTCATAATTATTTCTGTGTCAACAGTGGCTTGTTTCTTCGCTTTTTTTTTCTTTCACCCCTCCTTCCCTGCGGCACTTTAGGCAACAATTGTTTCCTTTGTCTGTTTGGCCACAGCGCTCTTTATCTCAGTTAAACTCAGACAAGCCTGTTAATTCCTCATATTTGTGAGTGAGGCAAATAGAGGGTTAGCTCATTCGTCTTTTTAAGCTATTGCACTTCAGCACTGAAGCAGCGTGTGTAGATGTTGTGTTCATTATGGCCGAGAGCAAGAAAAGGGCACAGTCAAAGAAAAGGGCAGAGAGAAGAGGTGTGAGAATAAAGAGAGAATAAACTACTTTCATTTTCAAGAAACAGTTTTGGGAAATGGGCTTATTCTCTTTATTGCTGAGAGTAAAACAAGAAGATTGATACCACTCTCATCTATACACTTAATATGGAGCCGCAGCCAGCAGATAATTAGCTTAGCTTAGCATCACTAAAGCTCACTGAATAACGCTTTACGTCTTGTTTGTTTAATCTGTGCAAAAACTGAAGTGTAAATCTGTCAAGTTGCGGTTTAACGTGTTAAATGTTGAGCCAGGCTAGCTGTTTCCCCACGCTTCCAGTCTTTATGCTAAGCTAAGCTAACCATCTGCTGGGTCTAGCTCCATATTTTGCATAGAGACATTCATTTTCCAAAAATGTTGAACCATCCCTTTAACAGGAGAAGTTTTCAAATGTTACATTTTGTCTAAAAACTAGCAGCCAAACGTGACATTTTTCTAAATAAAATACAGTCTAAAATAGGCAAAATTCTGGTTTAAATCGAGAACGATCTGATCAAATATAAGTAAATCTAATCAAATATTCAGTGTTTTTCCTTTTTCACCTTTTGGTATCTGACAGGCTTCAATACTCTGTGATCCAAGCACATTTTAGTCTGTACCAAAAATGTATTGGGGTTCGATACCAAGCCTTACTCTGCAGGTTCTTTGAGAGTTGAACGCTAAAAAACACACAACCAGATGCACAATCCATTCTTTTCAAAGTGTGTCCGGCTCCAAAAAAATCCCCTGACTGTGCGTCATGTACGGCACACAGAAGTTGTAATGATGTAACAGTTGCAGACTAGTCTTCTATAATATAGGACGTCCCATCAACAGATCAGTGTCACATGACACCGTGATACCCTGATACCCCAGCCCTGCCTGTGGTATTGTTTTGGAAAGACCTGTGTGTTGCCATGGCAGCGGAGCACCAGCTATTCCCAGCTTGATTGCAGTTTTCCACCTGCAGCAGGAAAAAGACCTGTTCCCCTCCCAAACACTGTTTCCATGTAAACATTTTACAGGAATGTGTGTGCGTATGTGCACATCTGTGTGTGTGTGTGTGTGTGTGGGTGTGTGTGTGTGTGTGTGTGTGTGTGCGCTTTGAGCAACAGAAATAAAACAGTTTGGTTGTTTTATTTTGCCAATAGCTCCAGGAAGAAATCAATAGGTGGACTGTTTTTTGGAGAATGATATAAGGCACTACTCTGTGTGTGTGTGTGTGTGTGTGTGTGTGTGTATTTGCAC